>JXCR01046642.1:285601-321078 GCA_002079205.1 Phalaenopsis hybrid cultivar | reverse complement strand
CAATATTAATATGTCATAAATAATTTAAATTTTTATATGACACTGGACTAACCACTCTTTTTTACATTCAATGGATGTGAAACAACACCAAAAATATTTTTATATTTACATATTGAGTTTTTCAACCTTAATTTGATAAAAATAAAGAGATTGATGAAACAATTTATTTTAAAAGTGTAGTTCAATTGCAATTTTAATCAATAATGTACTTATTAAAGTTAAGATGGGAATGTGCTATCAAAACTTAAGACTAGTTTGCAAAATATTTATGTAAACAAATAAGGCCTCCCAAAAATAAAAACTAGCGTGAATTAGACGTAATTGGAAATGATGATTATTCACATTTGAAAACCCGAATTTTAATATACAATATGTTGACAGTAAAATCTTGCATTTATGCAACATATGATATCTCTTGATTTTTAGTGAAAGGGTTGTTGGATCATTAAAAATATGCAATAACAATTAAACTATGAAGTGCATTGTTAATGAACAACACACATTATATGATGCATGAATATCAAAAGACTAACAACACTTTAAATTTCTATTACCCTTTCCAATTTTTAATGCATGAGTCATGAAAGTTTCACAAACATGACCTTAATGGACCATCATATAAAACATGGTAATATTACTAGCAATCAACCAACAAATTCTTAAGCACATTGGACTAATGTGTATCAGGAAAAGCATGTCAACAATGAACTCATAATAAATGAATCTTTATTTTTTGTGATGTCATATTAAATGATCTATGTGAAGGACTAGAAGATTACTTAATAAATAAATTGTAATATTGATTTTTTTAAAATTTAATAATTTATCTAGCATTAGAGAAAGTGATTATTTATAATAATCAGTTTTTAAATTTTAAATAGTTTATTATTTTATTTTATGTCAATAAACAAATTCTTATTGACAAGTTTTTTTTAATAAGAAAGAAGAGGAGAGTAGACTACTGGGTCACTTCGTTTGAATCAACCCAAAGAGAACTGTGATGTCCTTTAAGAGATGATAGAGGCAACAAAACGTGAATAATCGAGAAAACGTGAACGAGAAAGGCCCTGGGAGGGAGGGGTCATACACTTGCAAGCAATAAGTGATTTGCCTGTGTTGTCAAGTGTAAGCTATGATAAAGAAATTGGTGACTATGACTAGGTGCGCTAGCACAACGAATAAAAGATAATTTTTTTCTCCCTTCTCTATAACTTTTCTTTTTCTTACTTTTAGGCCTAATGTAAGACAATATAAATATAATCTAGATTTTCTTCTCCTCTTTTAAGGAAACTTGCTTGAAAAGAATGTTGCATAGGATTTCAAGTGGGGTTTTTGTGATTTTCAAGCCATCAAGAGAGAGACCAAAATTTAACCTGCATACAATCCTAAATTTTATGTGACAGACCTTTAATTCCCATGTGAGATTTTAAGAGCTACCAAACTTATATGTATGAAAAAATAATATATAATTTTAATTAGTGAAATTTTTTTGTCATTAAATTCCAAAATCACAAATAAATTTCCTTATGTGTTATTGTAACTTGTTCAGGTTAAATGCAAGTATGAACTCAATCAACGAGGTTTCATTAATTATAATGGTTTATTAGTTAAAAGAGCTATACTCCAAGTCAAAAGGAAATATAAATTTTAATAAGATAAAAATTACTTATATATTTATAACTTGAATAGATAATGTTTGTATATTTTCTTAAAAGGGATATTGTTTATTTATTATAAGAAAATAAAAAAAAACAAAATATTTAAATTATGTAAAAATATTCTTTTTCTCTAGAGAATAATTTGATATTGTTTAAGAGAAAGTCATGAACAATCACATGCTTAAATATTTGAAGTTAATTTCTGAATCAAATGACACTGGTTAACGGGTTTAGTCATATGCAATAACTAAGGACTAACCAGCAAGAGACCGTGAACTAAGAGATAGTAAAAATAAAAGTACATAATTCACCAACATGATTATTACTTATTTATAACAATACATATAACAACATAGAATAATAAAATCAACGACACTATCTGTTTCAAACATAAATCTCACAAGCTCAACTAAAATTCTCATAAAATAAAGATACAACAATGTTCCCTGACAATTATATAAAAAATTTGATGTCGCGATGTTGTGAAGCACATATAAAGCACACAAGTATATATGTTGCTCAAGTAGTGTAAGATTTGAGTTTGTGTATTGATACCACTTCGAACGTATTAATTTCAAAATATATTAAAGTTTTTATTATTTTTTAGTCTAGTTAAGCGATGAGATTTTGGGAGTTTAAAAGTGTCTAAACCTATTTTTTAAAGAAATAAAAACACAAGTGAGAGTATGGTGTTTCTATCATGTAAGAATCATGCTCCTTTGATTTAGATCGTAAAAATCCTCAATATTCTTTCAATTAATTTTTAAATTAATGATATCAAGTAGGGATAAATCCTTCTTAATCTCTTCCAATGTCACAAGAAGTGTTGGAAACTCTTATTATAATTAAGTTTGTTTAATCATGCAAAGTTTCTCAGAAATCCTCTAATCCTTTATTCATGTTGCAATCTCCTGCTAGTAATATTCTTATTCAACGGTGTGATTGTATGTTACCATACTTATTCTTCTATTCAGTGGTCAAAAGTCCTAAATCACAATATATTTTATCATTTAATTTAGTCAGACTGAGGCTAAAGGAAGATTGAAATGATAATACAATAGCATGCAATCATTCCAATGAAATCTCAATCAAAACTCATGAAAAAATATGACTCATCACACATCTAAATCAAAGAAGTATAAGAAGATTTAGTCACGGACAATGTGATAAAATCAAATAAAATTTATTTAAGAAACATATTTAATAGAGTTTACACAGGTACAATCTAACCAAGAAGTATAAATTAATTTGTTTTGATAGGTTTCTCCCTTGTACAAGGATGTCTACTTGTTAGCACTCATAAATTACTATAAATCTACTCACTAAAGTCTCCCTCAAGCTCTCTCACAATCCCCTCCAATTCTCCTCCATGCTCTCACAGTGCGTTGGACACACCAATGACACTTGCAACACCCATCCCTCCAAATCCAAGTGTTTTAAGGCATTCATGAAGCCACCTATAAAAGAAATGCTTTAACTCCAATGTGTCAGTTTGAAGTGCCATACTTCCTCCTTGGAGCGCTAGGTTTCCGGTTGCTGGGGTATTTAATCCATGTGTTTTAAATCGACACTTTCTAAATTTCCTAGTTAGAGCGTCGTCAGACTTTCTCCTTGGAGCGCTAGGTTTTAGTTTGCTTCTGGTTATTCGAAGGCTGCTAAAGTTTTGAAACCTACTTTAACATACATCGTGATTTTTGGCCTTGCAAGTTTTCCATGTAAAAAATTATGTTATCTTTTTGTCATTTTATTTTTACATATGTGTATATTACAAGGCTTGCTTGGTTTGCCATAAAAGAAGTGCAATGAATCCCTTTTGTAGGATTTTCATAAATTTGGTTGTTTAGTCATATGAATTACACATATAATGCAAAATTACAATATATTTGAAATTTATATATGTTTTAGTTTCGAATATAATTTTTATTCACTGAACTTGGGTGAATTCCAATTTCCAAAGACATTATTTTGTACAACACGTTACTATAAAATAAGTGAAATACTACCCTTTTTTACATTGATTTATTTTTCCTATCAAAATATTTCAAATATAATTTTTTTTGCAGTACATTCAATTTTACATAGAAATATTTTTTTCAGCAAATCAAACAGCTATAGAGAAATAATAAAAAAAAAAACTTATTAAGGGCCTCACAAATTAAGTGTACTCTAGGGCTTAATTGGGTTATGAATGTGCGGGCATGACCCGCAAGGTTGTAAATGAAGGAATGCACTTGATGAACAACTCGAACTCGGCTTGATCAAAACTTGATTAAATAATCAAGTTTGAACATTTTAAAAACTTGGGACTTGCATGAATTAAATTTGAACAAAATCTAAGTTGCTTGTGAAGTTCATAAATTGACTCATCTGTTATTTAACAACTTGTTAAATGTTATATNAAAAAAAAAAAAAAAAAACTTATTAAGGGCCTCACAAATTAAGTGTACTCTAGGGCTTAATTGGGTTATGCAGGTGTGGGCATGACCAGCAAGGTTGTAAATGAACGAATGCACTTGATGAACAACTCGAACTCGGCTTGATCAAAACTTGATTAAATATTCAAGTTTGAACATTTTAAAAACTTGGAACTTACATGAATTAAATTTGAACAAAATCTAAGTTGCTTGTCAATGTTCATAAATTGACTCATTTGTTATTTAACAACTTGTTAAATGTTACATACTTATATGCTATATTATTTAAATAAAACTTGATTAATTAGAATTATATACTAATATATTTAATAAGAGCATATTTTAATTTATTATCACCATACACATAAACTTAAATAAATTCTTATAACTTTTTATTTCAACGAACAAATTTGTTAGCATCTATTTATATTATTTGATCGTAAAAAAACATNACATACTTATATGCTATATTATTTAAATAAAACTTGATTAATTAGAATTATATACTAATATATTTAATAAGAACATATTTTAATTTATTATCAACATACACATAAACTTAAATAAATTCTTATAACTTTTTATTTCAACGAACAAGTTTGTTAGCACCTATTTATATTATCTGATCGTAAAAAACAATTTACTCACAAATTGAAATATTATCTTGTTTGCTTAGGATTAAGTAGTGAGAAACTAATCATTTATTTATTTAGATTCATCAAATAATTTGTTAATAACTTTATATAAAAAATCAAATACTCATTTAAATTTTTAACCTTTTTTACTAATTATATATGAAAATTTGCATNAAGTAGTGAGAAACTAATCATTTATTTATTTAGATTCATCAAATAATTTGTTAATAACTTTATATAAAAAATGAAATACTCATTTAAATTTTTAACTTTTTTTACTAATTATATATGAAAATTTGCACGCAAATCAAATATTTAATTTCATATGAAAAATTAAGCATTTATTTCAATGTTTAGTTTTTACTTAATATGGAAAAGTTAAGTATTAAATAAATATAAATATTAAAAATTTAAAAGTTAAGTATAAATATATTTTTGAAGTTAGTCTAAAATCTGGATTGGACATGAAAAACTTTTAAGAAATCAACTAAACATCGATGCCAAGCTAAGCGGGATGAGGCAAATTTCTACGTTTTCCCGCGGGCTCTATGTGGCGGTNATTAAATAAATATAAATATTAAAAATTTAAAAGTTAAGTATAAATATATTTTTGAAGTTAGTCTAAAATCTGTATTGGAAGAAATTATTGCATGAGATGCCCAATTCTGACCGTAGATCACGGTGATCTACGGTCAGGATTATTTCAGTTTTTTTTTAAAAAATTTAGGTGGGGTCCAACGAAATACATCCTGACTACGGTCATGATCGAACACTACATGCAAGATGCGTGCGGTATAAGATCCGTATGGAATAATTTTTCCTGAATTGGACATGAAAAACATTTAATAAATCAACTAAACATCGACGCCAAGCTAAGCGGGATGAGGCAAATTTCTACGTTTTCCCGCGGGCTCTATGTGGCGGTAAGAAAGCGAGCGAAACCGCAAAACATTTCAAATTTTCTTCTTCCCACTATAAGTTACATTTCAGTCTCAGAGTTCCCAATCTCATAATTTTACGGGACTTTCGCTCTGCAGACGTCGTGGAGATGGCTGGAGGTCCATCGGCGCTTCATTCCCCAAAACAGAGGAAGAGGGTGGAGGCGGAGACGCCGACATTGATGAAGCGGGCGAAGGATGGGAGCGCTTTCACCAAATGGTATTAGTCGATTCTTCATTTTGTTATCTTGTTTCTCACATGGTTTTGGGGGCTATTTGCTTTTGTCATTGAATCAATTTCATGTGTCAGATTTTTGTTAAAACAACGTTTTNTTTGTTATCTTGTTTCTCACATGGTTTTGGGGGCTATTTGCTTTTGTCATTGAATCAATTTCATGTGTCAGACTTTTGTTAAAACAACGTTTTTTTTTTCCTCACAGTGAAGGTTGCAAAAAAGACATACATGTTGGGCTAATAGATATGCATGATTGCGGCATGGATTCGATGATTAAAATGAATCTTGGTAAGTTCTTTGGCCTTTTTTATTCTCGCTTACTATTGTGCTGATTCGGCTGGTGTTGTTCGTTACAAAGTTTATTTCTTGCAAATTCAGAGGCTCAGGTGGTGGAGAAANCATACATGTTGGGCTAATAGATATGCATGATTGCGGCATGGATTCGATGATTAAAATGAATCTTGGTAAGTTATTTGGCCTTTTTTATTCTCGCTTACTATTGTGCTGATTCGGCTGGTGTTGTTTGTTACAAAGTTTATTTCTTGCAAATTCAGAGGCTCAGGTGGTGGAGAAGGCAACAGAGGTGAAGAAGCCAGAAAAGTAAGTTATACGCAAGTTTGAATCTTTTTGTATTATCAAGTAGTTTTTTTTTTGTCAAAATCGATGTAGTAACGGAGGGTTCAATGGTTGCAGAAAGAGAGCCCCGCCTTCCACTCAAAAGGAACGTAAGACAAAAAAGGAGAAGAAGAGTCATGGTTCTAACAAACGCAAACGCCCACCGACAGCCTTCTTTCTCTTCATGTAAATATCTATTTGTTTGTCTTTTAGTTTGTTCCCGCACTTATTATTAAATTATGCTATGCATTTTCTTAATTCAGGGAGGATTTCAGAAAGGAATTCAAGGATGCTAACCCTGATAACAAGAAGGTTGCTCTGGTAAAAACAATGCAACACCGTGTTTCAATTTTTATATCTAACTCTGTTTATTGATGTTAATGTAATTATATATATTTTTTTTTCACAAGGTTGCAAAAGAGGGTGGTGTGCAATGGAAGGCCATGACTGTGGAGGTCAGCATCATAACACATTGTGTTTACTCATTTGTACAGAAGATTATACTTTGAATCCATTACCTTTATTCAGTTCTGCGATTAAAGATCTTGAGTTGTTACAGGAGAAAAAGCCGTATGTGGACAAAGCTGCCGAGCTCAAAGAGGAGTATGACAAAGCTGAGAAGGATGATGAAAATGAAGTATGTCATGTTTTCTTTAATGTTATTGCTAATCCATCAAAACTACATGTTAAATATAATCACTTTTTTTGACAGGTTAAAGAGGAGGATGAGATTGAGGAAGAAGAGAAAGGAGAGTCTGAGAATGAGAAAGAATGAATATATATATATTTTTTCTTTTAGAATGGCACATGTTTTACTTATCGCTGTATTTTATTGTAACTAGATTGCAGACCACATGAGTCCATGCATGTTGGTCAAATGCCCTGTTTTGATTGGATTCTATGACATGTAATGAGAGCAAATGAAGATTTATTACCCAGTTTATCTCTTTTTTCCTTTGTTTTCTTTGGAAATTGCTAATGTCATTATTGTTAGTTTTATAATTTCCATACCTATTATGCATTGTTTGGGTTTCTATATTCTAATAATACTTATTCCCATGCTATGTGTTTGCTGATTGTTTGTTGATAGGAACCTGTATTTAAAAAGGGAAGGGAAGCTATTTAAAATTGCCTACTCTTACTTCTGTTGATGTTTAAAACTCAGTTTTTTTTTTTTTTTTAAATGCTAGTTTTAATGTAACGTGTTCTTCATAAAAATGACATTAGAGATTTTTAATACAATTGCCATTTGACTGTGCGTCGCTAATTAAATTTTATTTATGCTTGTTTTGATAGTAAATTTGGGTAAATTATTGTTGTACATTATACTCATTTAAAACCTTTATCCTATCATTTCTTTTTAAAGACACTTTAGCATTTTTCTAACATACGTTTAATATAAAATATCTACACTCTTAGTTGGATCATCTTATTGTTGGTGTTAAATGTGATTAAACCATTTAAGATGACTCTAAACCAATCTTTTTAAAGAATACATTCATTTTGGTTTTTTCTAAATTAAAAAAAATTATATGTAGATTCACATTAGTCTCTGTATTTCTCATTCAAACCTCTCAATAAATTTATATCTTTAATGATTAACTTGCTTGCCATACATCCAAATTGATTATGCAAAATTTTTGCATCACATCTTAACTTATTCAATTAGTCACTCATTTAAATTTATATCATACACATAATTCCTATAATTTGCACTTTCGTGTATCTTCCAAATGAGGACCAATAGTTATTAAAAAAAAGTAGTAGTGTAGTAAGCCAATAAACTCTTAAATCTCTTTTATTTATACGCTTCAATTTAAATATGATCAAAGCTTATTGACTTTCCACTAATGATTTTCTTTAAAGACTCATCAACTATCTTTTTATCAATGCTACTTAAAAATAAAAAGGTTTTTATCGTTGATGACACTAATATCACAAAGGTCGATCATATTTTAAGAAATTTTATTGAAAAATTTTACCCACCTATGATATATATTATGCATTTTATTAGATTTATTCTTATAAATAATAATATACAAATATATATAATAATAGAAACACAAGTTAAAATAAAATTTAATATAATTCTATCTTCTTCATTAACTACTCCAAAACTATAACTAACATAAATATTTTTAAAATTTTCTATCACTATCAACATTTTTATTTAAGTCTCTTCCAATAAAAATTTCTTCCAAAAAATATTATTTGTATTAATTTTTTTAAATCATTCCAAAATTTTTCTTTTGAACCTATCTTAACCTACTTGACGAGCATAAACACTTATAACATTAAACATTTTAGTATGAACAATAATCTTCAAAACTTAATTATACCTTCAATTTTATTGATTTTTTTAACATAATCTTTCAAACTCTTATTAATAATTACATCTACACTATTTCTAGTAGGACTCCTCCATAAATACCAAAACTTAAAACATAAACTATTAATTTTTTGAATACACAAGATATTTATCTTCATATGAAATATAATATATATTGATTCTATTAATTTACTTATGAGAATAACTATATTCGAAGATTCTATCATCATATTTGTTTCATGAACAAACTTTTTTGCTCTGCATCTATCCATGATAACCTATACTAATTCGACACTACACCCAAACATTGGTGTAATGAATCTTAATGTATACTATATAACACGTTATTTTCAGAGGATGCCCTAACATTTACACGATTTAAATGATTCATGTCATGAATTCTTAACAAAAAAAATTACATGACTGTCGACTACCTAATAGAACCCTCCACTTTTACATGTAATAACCACAACTCAAATTTCAAATATAGTTAATACAGTATGACGAAAACTATAAATATTATGCAGATGGAAATTCAGTAACAGTGCTCCCCACATAATAAGAAGGTAGCCGACAAAGTTCTCAGGTCAGACCAAGCNGCGTGGAGTTGACCACAAGACCGGCCCCCATATTCCTCTCATTCGATGCCTCCCTCTAAAATGAAACCTTATGGGTCCTTGGTGTCAGGGTTGTCGAGGTACTCCTATGGAGTCCTCCCATGGTGCTGCTTCTGTTGGTCCTCTCCATTTGGTTCTCATCTCCCACCATCTAGCCCAACTCCATCGTCTCCCCCAATCCTGAAGGTCTTGATAGTAGCAGGGTTGCACATATCTCGGGCTTCAGACCCTTCATAAAATTCCCATGCAGCACTGCTTCAANATATATATATATATATATATATATATATATATATATATATATATATATATATATATATATATAATTTTTTTTCGCTGAACCTATGTTTTGGGAGTTCTAGAGTCAGTAGTCAACCATCTCCAGCGAAGCCCTTGGTCTGGTCAAGTTCCGCAAAAATGTAATATTGTCATTATACAATCTCCTCTGTAAATAAGGAGATTTTTTATGAATAAGATGTGTTTCCGTTCATTTCATTTTTTATTTTTTGAAGGAGTTGTCACTTTTTTCATCATCGTATACTTCTCTTTTCTGAGTAAGTCTTTCTTTCAAATAATGTGAATGATTAAGAGAAGAAATGAACCAAAAATACATGACATACAACAAGGGTGGAAAAACAAGAGAAAAAACATGGAAAACTTCTGTTCGGCAAACCTCGCGAGGATAGGTCAAGCATATACATCCAAACAAAGATCGGACCAAAATAACTTGTGTCAAATACCTATGAAAGAATGTCTACAAAAGCTATCCATAGCCAAAGATTTAGACGTGTTTGCTTAGTTTGTGGTCCATAATGCTCCTAAAGGGGCGTATCTCACTTCATTAATTACATCTTGAGAGCTACCAAAGAACACTCTTAATCCAAGAATTTTTCTTATATTAGTAATGTTGGCTAGCACAAGGCTATCAAAGGATGGTTATTTCACATGAGAATGCTCCGATGCTTTCAAAGCTCCCGCTAAGTCTGACCTTTGGTGCAAGAAGAGGAATGTAGGACAAACAAGTTCAACACTTTTGAGGGAGAATGTGTCATGGAGATGTTAAAGTTGAGAGAGGAGATTAATGATCGTGGGGTGAATGTAACAGCTTTACTTATATAACATCACCTAGTTATTTTTGTAGTTACGATTTATATTTCATCTCTATATTTTTCTCTAGATGAATTTTTTCAAAATATGTATAACAACCTGCATTGTAGCACTCTTCTTTATGTACCAATAAAATGTAATTCTTAACTTTAAGTTTGCTTATATATTTTTTTAGAATTTATCGAATGCTATATCAACTTAATTTTTTTTCATTAGAGAAAAACTGTATTATAATAAAAAAGGATTAGTTATTTGATGCAAATGACTAGAATAATAAGAAGAACAATGATAATCAGCTAGCATATAATGATGTTTGTCTTGAAATCCTGATGATTTAGGCTTCGGGACAATCTACTCTCCATCCATGCATCTCTCCTTGACTAATCATGGTTTGGAGGTACCTCATCNAATGCTAAAAAATTATATCAATTATTTATGAAAATTATTATGATGTGCTCTATATGTTAATAATATGGCTCTAATTAAGTAATCTGTCTCTTCTTTCAATACATGCATATTATTGCATGACACTTAACATTGTTTTTATTTATTCCACCAACATGATAATGTTAGTTTATGTAAACAAAATATTCTGCCATAATTAACTAAAATTGAAATAATTAAAGATGTACAAGTCACACAGTCTTCCCCTTAAGCTTCCTTGGATATGGCATGAATAATGTTGGTCTTTCTAAATGTATGTATGAATATACTTGTACCTGCGAAAATGTAAATATCTATTCATATTGACTCGATTGGGTTTTTTTGGTTAGTTCAACTTCATATAGAAGCATGAGATACAATGCTCCCACATTAATATTTTTATCATTAAATCTTCAAATAGATATTAATATTATAGATACACATCATATTCAAAATTATGTGCTTGAAGGAAGCAATTTATTATAGAAATATGCGCACTTAAGAATATATTTGTAGCTCAATTTCAGTCAAATCAAAATAGGACTCTCTAACAATTATCCAAGTAGCATATGTGACATGCATTTCTATGCTTGAGTTTTACCCATTTAAAAAACTTATGAAAGATTTGTCTTTCGATGGTGATATGTAATCCCCTCTTCAGATAGATAACCAATAATTGATCATAATATGTAAACAATGAATGCCATCATCCAACCGCTTATAATGATATACCTAATAAAAGTCAAGCTATAGGCTGCTATGTTTAAGATAAGCTCAAAATGTTAATAGATGGTAGTGATCTCACTTAACAGACACTTGGAATATNAATATTATAGATACACATCATATTCAAAATTATGTGCTTGAAGGAAGCAATTTATTATAGAAATATGCGCACATAAGTATATATTTGTAGCTCAATTTCAGTCAAATCAAAATAGTACTCTCTAACAATTATCCAAGTAGCATATGTGCCATGCATTTCTATGCTTGAGTTTTACCCATTTAAAAAACTCATGAAAGATTTGTCTTTCGATGGTGATATGTAATCCCCTCTTCAGATAGATAACCAATAATTGATCATAATACGTAAACAATGAATGCCATCATCCAACCGCTTATAATGATATACCTAATAAAAGTCAAGCAATAGGCTGCTATGTTTAAGATAAGCTCAAAATGTTAATAGATGATAGTCATCTCACTTAACAAACACTTGGAATACGTTAATTTACGAAGAATGATGCTCGAATAATGCAATAAGTTAATGATGATCAAATATAATATATTATAAAGGACACATCAAATCAATATTAATATGTCATAAATAATTTAAATTTTTATATGACACCAGACTATCCACTCTTTTTTACATTCAATGGATGTGAAACAACACCAAAAATATTTTTATATTTACATATTGAGTTTTTCAACCTTAATTTGATAAAAATAAAGACATTGATGAAACAATTTATTTTAAAAGTGTAGTTCAATTGCAACTTTGATCAATAATGTACTTATTAAAGTTAAGATGGGAATGTGCTATCAAAACTTAAGACTTGTTTGCAAAATATTTATGTAAACAAATAAGGCCTCCCAAAAATAAAAACTAGCGTGAATTAGACGTAATTGGAAATGATGATTATTCACAGTTGAAAACCCAAATTTTAATCTACAAGATGTTGACAGTAAAATCTTGCATTTATGCAACATATGATATCTCTTGATTTTTAGTGAAAGGGTTGTTGGATCATTAAAATTATGCTATAACAATTAAACTATGAAATGCATTGTTAACGAACAACACACATTATATGATGCATGAATATCAAAAGACTAACAACACTTTAAATTTCTATTGCTCTTTCCAATTTTTAATGCATGAGTCATGAAAGTTTCACAAACATGACCTTAATGGACTATCATATAAAACATGGTAATATTACTAGCAATCAACCAACAAATTCTTAAGCACATTGGACTAATGTGTATCAGGAAAAGCATGTCAACAATGAACTCATAATAAATGAATCTTTATTTTTGTGATGTCATATTAAATGATCCATGTAAAGGACTAGAATATTACTTAACTAATAAATAGTAATATTGATTTTTTTTTTAATTTAATAATTTATCTAGCATTCGAGAAAGTGATTATTTATAATAATTGGTTTTTAAATTTAAATAGTTTATTATTTTATTTTATGTCAATAAACAAATTCTTATTGACAAGTTTTTTTTAATAAGCTTCATTTGAATCTACCCAAAGAGAGCTGTGATGTCCTTTAAGAGATGATAGAGGCAACAAAACATGAATAATCGAGAAAACGAGAACGAGAAAGGCCCTGGAAGGGAGGGGTCATACACTTGCATGCAATAAGTGATTTGCCTGTGTTGTCAAGTGTAAGTTGTGATAAAGAAATTGGTGACTATGACTAGGTGTGCTAGCACAACGAATAAACGAGAATTTTTTTCTCCCTTCTCTATAACTTTTCTTTTTCTTACTTTTAGGCCTAATGTAAGACAATATAAATATAATCTAGATTTTCTTCTCCTTTTTTAAGGAAACTTGCTTGAAAAGAATGTTACATAGGATTTCAAGTGGGGTTTTTGTGATTTTCAAACCATCAAGAGAGAGACCAAAATTTAACATGCATACAATCCTAAAATTTATGAGACAGACCTTAAATTCCTATGTGAGAATTTAAGAGCTGCCAAACTTATATGTATGAAAAAATAATATATAATTTTAATTGGTGAAATTTTTTTGTCATTAAATTCCAAACTCACAAATAAATTTCCTTATGTGTTATTGTAACTTGTTCAGGTTAAAGGCAAGTATGAACTCAATCAACGAGGTTTCATTAATTATAATGGTTTATAAGTCAAAAGAGCTATACTCCAAATCAAAAGGAAATATAAATTTTAATAAGATAAAAATTACTTATATATTTATAACTTGAATAAATAATGTTTGTATATTTTCTTAAAAGGGATATTGTTTATTTATTATAAGGAAATAAAAATAAGCAAAATATTTAAATTATGTAAAGATATTCATTTTCTCTAGAGAATAATTTGATATTGTTTAAGAGAAAGTCATAAACAATCACATGCTTAAATATTTGAAGTTAATTTCTGAATCAAATGACACTGGTTAACGGGTCTAGTCATATGCAATAACTAAGGACTAACCAGCATGCGACCGTAAGCTAAGAGATAGTAAAAATAAAAGTACATAATTCACCAACATGATTATTATTTATTTATAACAATACATAAAACAACATAGAATAATAAAAACAACAACACTATCTGTTTCAAACATAAATCTCACAAGCTCAACTAAAATTCTCATAAAATAAAAATACAACAATGTTCCCTGACAGTTATATAAAAAATTTGATGTCGTGATGCTGTGAAGCACATATCAAGCACACAAGTATATATGTTGCTCAAGTAATGTAAGATTTGAGTTTGTGTATTGATACCACTTGGAACGTATTAATTTCAAAATATATTAAAGTTTAAGTTTATTATTTTTTAGTCTAGTTAAGCGATGAGATTTTGGGAGTTTAAAAGTGTCTAAACCTATTTTTTAAAGAAATAAAAACACAAGTGAGAGTATGGTGTTTCTATCATGTAAGAATCATGCTCCTTTGATTTAGATCGTAAAAATCCTCAATATTCTTTCAATTAATTTTTAAATTAATGATATCAACTAGGGATAAATCCTTCTTAATCTCTTCCAATGTCACAAGAAGTGTTGGAAACTCTTATCATAATTAAGTTTGTTTAATCATGCAAAGTTTCTCAGAAATCCTCTAATCCTTTATTCATGTTGCAATCTCCAGCTAGTAATATTCTTATTCAACGGTGTGATTGTATGTTACCATACTTATTCTTCTATTTAGTAGTCAAAAGTTCTAAATCACAATATATTTTATCATTTAATTTAGTCAGACTGAGGCTAAAGGAAGATTGAAATGATAATACAATAGCATGCAATCATTCCAATGAAATCTCAATCAAAACTCATGAAAAAATATGACTCATCACACATCTAAATCAAAGAAGTATAAGAAGATTTAGTCACGGACAATGTGATAAAATCAAATAAAATTTATTTAAGAAACATATTTAATAGAGTTTACACAGGTACAATCTAACCAAGAAGTATAAATTAATTTGTTTTGATATGTTTCTCCCTTGTACAAGGATGTCTACTTGTTAGCACTCATAAATTACAATAAATCTACTCACTAAAGTCTCCCTCAAGCTCTCTCTCAACCCCTTCCAATTCTCCCCCATGCTCTCACAATGCGTTGGACACGCTAATGACACTTGCAACACCCATCCCTCCGAATCCAAGTGTTTTAAGGCATTCATGTAGCCACCTATAAAAGAAATGCTTTAACTCCAATGTGTCAGTTTGAAGTGCCATACTTCCTCCTCGAAGCACTAGGTTTCCGGTTGCTGGTGTATTTAATCCAAGTGTTTTAAATCGACACTTTCTAAATTTCCTAGTTAAAGCCTCATCAGACTTTCTCCTTGGAGCACTAGGTTTCCGTTTGCTTCTGGTTATTCGAAGGCTGATAAAGTTTTGAAACCTACTTTAACATAATGAAAGCATTTCAACTGCGTCATATCTCGTGATTTTTTGCCCTTCAAGTTTTCCATGTAAAAAATTATGTTATCTTTTTGTCATTGTATTTTTACATATGTGTATATCGGATTTTCGTACAACACTAAGTTAATATATTACTCTACAGCCACAAATTTATGAGCACACAACAAAATGATTCCATGCTTTGAGACCATAACACAAGTAAGCAACGGTGATTTGTCTTTTTAAATGCAATATCATTAATCATATTCAGATGAAATAAATTAAATTTTTCATGCCATTGTTCAAAAATTTTTGATGTAAAACACAAAAAGTTATACTAAAAAAAATATTGGATGGATGGATGGATGGANCAAGGCAAGACACCTTTCTTTACCCATCAGCGTGCTTCATATTGAACAACTGTAGCCAAAATAAATAAATAAATAAATAACACATCATTCAAGAGATGAAAAATCATATTATAAAAAGCAAGATTCAAGAGATGAACAACTACAGCTACGTTATAACATTCATGAAACAGCTTATACCAAGCCTTAAACATGGTTAAATTTATTAAAACAAAAGTTGAAATGATTTCAAAATCTTATTGAGATCATCCAGTTACCGGCCAAAATGTTAAAAGTCAAATATAAATTATCCCAAAAATAAAAAGATGTTGTTGAACAGTGTTTTGCAGTAAAAAAGGGGTCAACCCTCTATTTCTCATCTTTCATTTTGGTTTCGTTTCTTTTTACCAGCTTGCCTTCCACAAACCATTATTTCGGTTTCACTGCATTGTTGCAGGCACCACACACAGTTAGTAATTATAGATCCTCATGATGTAAAAAGTGTATGGAAAAAAAAAACAATCCTTTTTACCTGTTTTTGATCGTGTAAAGGTAATCTTATGGAAAATTCCAAAATAAATATAAAGCACTGTAGCGAAAATGGCCACTGAAGTAAAAATAATTGAGCTAACGAAATAGGATGAAAGAANACCAAGCCTTAAACATGGTTAAATTTATTAAAACAAAAGTTGAAATGATTTCAAAATCTTATTGAGATCATCTAGTTACCGGCCAAAATGTTAGAAGTCAAATATAAATTATCCCAAAAATAAAAAGATGTTGTTGAACAGTGTTTTGCAGTAAAAAAGGGGTCAACCCTCTATTTCTCATCTTTCATTTTGGTTTCGTTTCTTTTTACCAGCTTGCCTTCCACAAACCATTATTTCGGTTTCACTGCATTGTTGCAGGCACCACACACAGTTAGTAATTATAGATCCTCATGATGTACAAAGTGTATAGAAAAAAAAACAACCCTTTTTACCCGTTTTTGATCGGTTTAAAGTTAATCTTATGGAAAATTCCAAAATAAATATAAAGCACTGTAGTGAAAATGGCCACAGAAGTAAAAATAATCGAGCTACCGAAATAGGATGAAAGAGCATATCTGATCTTCATTTCTCTTCAAAAAGAGTGAAGTTCATGAATTTGAATATGTGATCTTTATGAACATTATAATATTCTGAAATATTTCAACTCCATGTACCTAATTAAATATTTGCAAGTGCCCACTTTTTGTATGATTATGCAAATTACACACACCAGAATGAAAAAAGGAAAAAAAAAAACAATTGGCAGCTACAAAGTACATGAAGATGTAAGCAAATGTAAAATAAATCCATGTTGCTGCAAACTTGACCTTTAGAATAAAAGATGTTAACACATGCCATTTTGCTTACCAGTACTTCGGATTGACAATCCATTATAACTCAAAATATAAATAATGTGTCTATATATATATATATATTATGCATATTAAATATTTTTTAAATTTAAAATGAAAAAAATAAACGATTTCTAGTCAACTCAATCGAAATTCGAGCCAGTTTCAAATCCAGATGATTTCAGTTAAGATGACTGGAAATAAAAGCAATTTGACCAAAAAGCAACAGTTGAGCCAAAATTGAATCAACAGTAAATAAAATCGTTCTCAAAAGAAAATGGCAACACATACTTCTGCGAGTTCGTTTCTTGTACAGAATACGATATCCACACTCCCTGCATTGGATCACATCGCCTGGCTTCAAAGTGTTCTCAGCTCCACAATCTATATGAAAAAAATATTATACCACAGAGAGAGAGAAAGAGAGAGAGAGAGAGAGAGAGAGAGAGAGAGAGAGAGAGAGCACAATTACCTCCACAAATATAGCTTACAGGTTCTGGCTGAGCATCCATCAGTTAAGGAATCAACAAACCTGCATTCAAAACAATAAAATCAGTAGTAAGTTTAGGTTCTACTAATTTAAAACGATGGCCCAAACAAGAAAGAGTGCTAGGTGAAGTGATGTTTCCAACTTTTAATTGAATCATTTCAAAATGACCTTAGCAAGTATGAAATGGGCATATGACAAAACCAAAGCAAAATGAAGTAATTTGACACCAATTCAAAAAATAATAAATAAAGTATTTCGCTTAGACATTGATACGAACCGGAGCTAAAATCAGCGATCAAATTGCAAGAATTATTTGGGAAAACTCAAATTAGGGCTAAATTGATTAATCTCCCAGCAAACAAATAACAAGAGGTGATCTACAATTCGAAAAATAGATCGATTCTCTACAAACCCTAAACTCTGCTAGGAAAAAGAAGACGAAGAAAACATCAGGAATCCAAACAGAAAAATAAAACCCTAGATGATTCACGCTAATCTCATAGAGCCCAACATATCATGGGGAAAACTTCTTGCTCCTCCTCCTGACCAGTGTCTTCTGTCGGAAAGGTCCCAACTCCAAATAAATCATGTTCCTGAGCTCAGATTGTACCTATGTCCAATGTCCATCAACCTTCCTCTTCATGATCTTTTGGCCCCTTAGTAGACGCCCCTTGAGTAATATGACCATAGTACTAGTAATATGCATCTCCTAGATGCATATTATCATGTCTCTCTACTCAAAGTACTAGTCTACACCAGATATTCGCGCAATGCCATGCCCATAGTGTATCAGATGAGGTGGATCTCAAATCTCCTCTAGACTCTGTAAATCCACTAAATAGCCCAACCATGCTCCCCTTATCATCTTGACCAGGGTGTTGAGTGAGAGCATGGTTCTGCACAAGTTAGCATCTCCTCTCAGCACCACATTCCTCCCCTCTACCCTAATCTCCATAATCAGTGATTTCCAATCCATTCTCGTCTCTACGATCGTCTGTAACTAATTCAATCCCAATATTATATGAGTATTTCCCAAGTCCAAGGGAAGAAAATTCTCCACCATTTGCATGCCCCGTAGAGTCAACGCCAATCCCATGCAAATTCCAAGACATCTCTCCACCTTCCCTATCCCCATCATAAGCCCAAAATTTCCTATATCTACCAACTTCAACCCTAACAAGTCCACGACCCTATTTGAGATTTAGTTGCGAGTGGCCCCACTATCCACCAACACTAATCCCCTCATCTTCATGGTGTGATTTGGAGTAAATCCCCACATCTTCATGGTGTGATTTGGAGTAAATCTCATTATAGAGTTGAGTGACACCGCCACTATATCAAAGTGTAAGTGCTCATCTCCCTCCACCGCTTCTTCCTCTAACTCCTCACTATCCGCCTCCTCCCCATCACAAACTGTAAGGACCTGAAGCGTACGATCCTTGCACCGGTAGCCTGGAGCATACTTCTTCACATCAGAAACATAATCCCTTTCCTCTTTTGTTCTACATCTTTGCCTCTATGAGGCGCATGGAGTTGACCACAAGACAGACCCCCATATTCCTCTCATTTAGTGCCTCCCTCTAAAATGAAACCATATGGGTCCTTTGTGTCAGGGTTGTCAAGGCACTCCTATGGAATCCTCCCATGGCGCTGCTTCTGTTGGTCCTCTCCATTTGGTTCTCATCTCCCACCATCTAGCCCAACTCCATCGTCTCCCCCAATCCCGAAGGTCTTGATAGTCGCAGGGTTGCACATATCTCGGGCGTCAGACCCTTCATAAAATTCCCCTGGAGCACTGCTTCAGAAATCTCCATCAACAATCTCGACAATAAATCAAATCTATCTCTATACTCAATGACGATCCTCTCCTGAGGTAAGACAAATAATTGCTCGTGTGCATCTCCTTCCTGAATTGCTTGAAAAATTTTCAACAATCAATCCTTAAATTTCTGCCATGAGTGGATCGAATATCTAGTCCCCCTCTATTGAAACCATGCTAGGATTTTCCCCCTCCAAACATAACCCCGTGCGCATGAGCTTCTCCTCCTCCTTTAGCCCATTCACTATGAAACATAGCTCCACCCGGTACACCCAACAATGTGCGTCTTTCCCTTCGAAGATCGACATTTTCAACTTTCTAACCCTAACATCTCCGCCCCAAATTCCTCTCCCTCTAGTGGTTCCCTTTATGTATCTAGGGTGAAAATCCCTCATCTGATCATAGTCATACCTCATCCCGGCTTCCCTCCTTTTATATTCGTACTATTCCATACCCCTTGCATAACCCATTCCCCCAATTTCAACCCAACCTCTCGATAGGAAATCCCTAATCCCACCCCCCATTAGAAACCCGGGGAGAGGTTCTTGATGCTTTCACCATGTTTCTCTTATCTGATCTATTTCCCTTTAGATTTGGCCGAAGATTCACGATCAAACCTTAGTTAGGATTTGCAATTTGAACTGCTAGCAGGGTTTTGGATTGCATCTCGATAAGCCTTCTCGTTATCTCCTCCAAGCCCTTAAATCAATTTTCCATTTAGTTCACCATGGATGAAAACCTTCTATAGTTGAGAACATTTCTTCAATCCCAAATTTAATTTTTCCTAGATCTATTTCCAATCTCTCTTCCAAAGCATCCACTTTCCTTGGTGCCATCTAATTTGCGATCTCGCCAGTCATCCTAGCTAGCTCTTACAAAGACTGTATTGGACTAGGACACGCCACGATCTTCCCAGCACACTCAAATCGCCAACGAATCACACTATATCACAAAGCTAGCAATTACATCGCGGTGTTCGACTGCCACCTTGGCTAGCTGAAATTGCAACTTTCATTGTGAAATTGTCTCACGCGGTTCAGAAATTAGATCACTTTACGTTGCGATCAGGTCATTTGCTTTGGCAGATCAAGCGACTGTTAGTGATGCAAAAATCCCTGCACTCAACGATTCATTCTTCTAGGATCGAAAGTTCGATACTAATTTGATACAAATCATAGCCAAAACCACCAAACAATTACAAGAATGAAAATCCAAATTAGGGATAATTTGATTAATCTCAAAGTAAACAAACAAAATACAAGGGGTGATCTATAATTCGAGAGGCAGATCGACTTTTCACAAACCCAAGATGCCGCTAGAAACAAGAAGATAGAGAAAACTGAAAAAATCCAAAGATAAAAAAAAAACCCTAGCTGATTCACCCTAATAAAATAGACCAACACATTCAGACTTTTCACCCAAAACAAATTCAAACTTTCCCCCCAGTTCCTCTCCCAACATACTGGATTAGGGGCTAAACTGGCCCCACAAGGGAGCTGGAATCATCCTAGGCGGGACTTGGGGTTTCCGCCCCCTAGGCTGAGCTGTCGTGTTCACATTCTAACCAATATATAAAATCTAATCATTATATAAAATCAATCACAGTATAACCCTTGGGAGTGATTTTCAGGTCATGATAAAAATAGATTACGTATTCTTACTCCCAAAAAGAAAATATACATTTTCAAGAAAGAAAAAAAAATGAAATTTCACAGTTCTTACTTTATTACATATCTCACACCTAAACTTTCATATTTACAAAAATAGCACTTTGGTGCTTTAAACATATGCATGAAAATGTGTATTTCACTTTTAAAAAGTGGTAATATTACTATTTTTGATATGAATCTAAGGATTTAAGTGTTGTGTGTGTAAATATGAAAGTTTAGGTGTGAGATATGTAAATTAATAAGAATTGAGTGCTGTGTATGTAAATTCCCCCCCAAAAAAATGAAGCCACGAAGGTGAGGAAACTTAATACAATAAAACACCAACTCAAATGCGTTAATACAAAAATTATGCGGGAGCATTGAATACCTAGCAATAATATGGCAGAGTGTTTATAAATAAACAAGTCACAGGCATTTAACATACTAAAACTGTACGATGAAATTAACCAATCACTAAACCAAACCTATAGAGAAAAAAAGAATTACAGTCAATTTTTAAACAGTAATATACATATGATTAATTCATCACTTTCATTACTTGAAAATGTGAGATTTAATGATGTCAAGATGTTCTTATTAACATGAAAACACAATTGATTGAATATTATAGGTTAGATTAAGTGCAGTTAAAGGCAAGCAGGATGCTATCCTAAGCACCAGATAGAAAGAAATGAGGCTATAGCTCAGTTTAGAGCTCTCAGGTGACTACTTATTAAGGCATTTATTTGGCGAGAGCTTGTAGTAACGTCATTGATTCAAAAAATGAAGGTCAATACTTCAAATGCAAAATACAATTTAGTTTTCATTACGAACTTTCGAGATTAGTGATTTCAAAAGGGCATCAATGGTTTAAAAAGGGTGAGGTGATGGGATCTATGAAAGATGCTAAACCAAAATTAAGTGCCCAAAGGTTCAATTTCTATAGTACAAAAATCTTAAGCGATAAGAGGATGTGTCGGGGGAGACAGAAAAGAATAATGGCTATGAAATCCAATAATGAAGAAAACATGGATATTAATGAGTAAGAAACAAATCATAATGAAGATTGGATTACCTTATGCTATGTCAACAAAGAATTATATCCAAAAGTTATCTGAATAAATATTTTTGGTGCTTAATACTAAATAATATATTTATAAAAAAAAATTAAAGCTTGAAATGCAACAAAATTTGAAATTCGCTATTTTTTCCAACACAATCTATGACGATTATCATTTTATACACTTCCAATCTTTCCTAATAATTCGTACATGTTTATTAAGTAAAATAGTATATCTTTTTCAGAGTTTTACCTTGATTAATCTAAGATGAATATCATTTTATACTCTTAAAATCTTTCCTAAAAATTAATATATGTTATTAGGAGAAATAGAATTTCTTATTTGGAATTTTACCTTAATGATGCACTCTCCAAAGGTTGGTCAACCGCCTCAAGCACTTGGCAAGATGATGCCACGAGGACTCTTGAACCGGTTTGGTTCAATGTCATCATTAGTAAGAGATTCAATGTCATATAAAATCTCGTTGTTTAATTTAATGTTATGCACAACAACAATTAAATTTGTATTAAGATTCAACTTGCTTCATCAAACATTTTCTTTTTCCAATTCGTAATACCAAATAAGCTCAAGAAAAATCCAAGTTTGCATCAGAATACATTATGTTGTTCAAAATTACATTTGCAAGAAAATATTCTAAAGAAAAGAGCACAAACACTTAAAAATTTAATAAAATTATAGAAAAAACAATTATACATGGTACTGAATTAGAAAGAATGTTGGCACAATTGATTTTGAATACAAGAATGTAGACGTAAGTTATCCAATGCATATTTTCTAGTAAGTCTATCAATTTGGGTTTCACCGAATATAACGACCTACGGAATGCTCTTTATAGCACTTCTCCTATGAAATATTCTTGTTGTTAGCTTACCAACAAGCCAACCACACGCAAATGAAGACAGTTCTTTNGTTTCACGGAATATAACGACCTACGGAATGCTCTTTATAGCACTTTTCCTATGAAATATTCTTGCTGTTAGCTTACCAAACAAGCCAACCACATGCAAATGAAGACAGTTCTTTTTTTTCATCATAACACTTTCAAGGAGGTGATATATAACTTATTTTTCCCATAATTTTTTTCCAATAATACATGTCCTGTTGTTTCAAAGAGTCTAGAGAATAGAGCTAGTTAGGGCATCATGTTCGATTATGCAAAAAGAAGAAAATTGCATTTATGCATGTTTACCGTTACCCAAGAAGATCCCAAAAGATCAAATCCAAATACGCATCTTGCCTTCTCAAAGAGGAATAAACACAGATAAGCCCTACTTGTGCAGCGGTCAAGAATGGTTCCATGTGACTAGCCNTTTTCCCATAATTTTTTTCCAATAATACATGTCCTGTTGTTTCAAAGAGTCTAGAGAATAGAGCTAGTTAGGTCATCATGATTGATTCTGCAAAAAGAAAAAAATTGCATTTATGCATGTTTACCGTTACCCAAGAAGATCCCAAAAGATTAAATCCAAATACGCATCTTGCCTTCTCAAAGAGGAATAAACACAGACAAGCCCTACTTGTGCAGCGGTCAAGAATGGTTCCATGTGACAAGCCAAAGATTAGGGAAAAAATATTATAAATATGGGAGATTTACATGTGCCGCCCAAATCTTATGGTGACTAATCAAAGATGCAAAAGCNATAAATAAGGGAGATTTACATGTACCGCCCAAATCTTATGGTGACTAATCAAAGATGCAAAAGCTTTTTTTTTTTATCCTTTCCCCTCTTTTTTTGAAAGAAACAAGAAGAGTAAATTATTTGGGCATACTTTAAAAAAAATAAAAAATTAACACACACACCTGTATGTGTTAGGCTTCAAATAAAGCTCTTGTGGTTGGAGGCAACATATATGCATTTGTACAAGTAGGCTGTACTGGGCATACATAGTTTTCAAATTTTTTTTCCCTAAGAAAGTTGGGCCTAGAAGACATTATGCGCGATTCAAACTTGCACATGACGATGGAAAATTAAACCATCAACCACTATATCACAGTAAATGCACATATACTTGGTTATTTACTCATCTTTGGCTCAATAAAAAATTAGGATATACATATCTAACAATTGTTTGAAATTCTTTGCAAACATCATATTCACATTTGACTTATTACATTTCTAGTCGAACATGAGCCAAATATGAGTTAATTTCAAACAAATGAAAATAAATAAATAATGAGTTGAATAAAATCATTCTACTTATCTATTATCAACTAATAAAAATTAAAAATATAAATTAATACGTTGTTATTAGTTTAAAGGGACATTATATTCATTAGTGAGATTCAAGAAGCCAACTATATACTTTTATAAAGGGTCCTCCAATTCCTTTGACGCTCACTAGGAAAAATGGAGAAAAAGGATTCACATAGCCGACCCCACTTAGTGGGATAAAGACTTGTTGTTGTGGTCCTCCAAATCCTCTAAGCACAACAATCACTATAACCATCATGCATAACAAGCAAACTTTTGATGTACTCTTCTACTGGGTATTCACTTGCCACTCTCAAAGGTCATTCTCATAGTTAGTTTTCTTCTTTATTAATGAATTAGCCATAATTTTGTTAATGCTAAAAGACTTCTATCAAATTATTTATCAAAAAATTAAAAATTATTAAAGGCTTATCTCATGTTTTTTTAGGATTTGCCAAAAATGTCAAAAGAAGAGAAATTTCAAAAATTTTCTTTGAAAGTTCATCAAATTTCAAAAGCATGTCTCAGCTTATTACTAGGCATTTTTTTTAGGACTTCAACTTGGATCTTTCTACACACCTATGATGCAGGAGACAATTCTCTTTTAAGTTGACCTTATTCAAAAAGTGAAACAACTTCACTGAATGAATGGATAGATTAAAGTCATAAATCAAATCTTCATATTTAAGTAGTCCACACAACTGTCATATATTCTCAAATGAATTAATATATTGAAGTTATAGATCAAATCATTTTCAAAAGATTACAATTTGCATTGGAAAAAATATTGAGGTTAATGAGCTAAAAAGCTTTCCGACGCACACTAGGATTATTACACTAGGCTATCCATCTCATTGATATTGATATCATGCGCTTGAGAGTCCAGACATTTGATGTTGTTAGTAAGAAGGACAAGCTCCAGTATCAGTTTGATCTTCTTCTAGAAGTACTTGATGTAGTATGGCTCAAAAGTGCTTACTATCACTAGCGAATAGTTAGCCGCTTTAAGGGTCTGTTTGGGGCAGCTTCTTCATTGCGGTGCGTTTTCAAAACGCGACAGACAGGGTTTGTTTTCCGCGTCAGGTCGGCGTATCGGAATAATCCGATCAAATATTCTATTAAACGCGGTCGCGGGATCGACCCCGCGGCCTGCTTTATTTGAGGGGTGTGCCCCACGGCTTTGCATCTCCTTCAGTAGAGCACCAACAACAGTTTGGAAGCGCGGGGTCAAATGCCGACGGTTACTAGCTTCTGCAGCCGTGGTAGAGTAGCAGCGACAGTTTGGATCATATCCATTTTCGTCTTCTACCTCATTTTCCAAGCAGTCATGGAGAACTCGAAATCCATCCACACCGGCAATCACACAATGTTTTCGCCTTTTTTATATTCTTTGCGATTAGGGATTTGCCGTGGCGAGTAATCCGATTTGACTTTCTTTGAGATCCAATCTCTAGAGTCCTTAATGTCGAGTTCTGAAAGGCGGTCTTGGCTATACGATAAGATGACTAGAGACCTTGATGAGCATGGGATGAAGTTTCTGCAAGGCGGAAAAACTTTGTCATCGTTATCGATCAATGTCATTTGTGATACCGAAGCCTCAGGTTTGTAAAAAATGATTTAATCTTCAACCACTTTTAGGGAAACAAGATATTTTACTTGCTTCATTTTTGCTGATGAAGATATTGAGTGATTTTTATAATTTAGGCTCCATATCCTCCTGTTCGGGCTGGTGTTCTTTACCTGAGCCCAAAATTTTCGTACCTTATCTCGTAAGCTTATGAAGTTTGCTTAATTATGTGTACTGCTTCAACTACTCAACTTATCTTTTGCTTCCTGTAGATATCGGTGAACTAATCAATTTGTTGTTTGATGGGTAGCAAGTATGGTATTATTTAACGTAGGTAGTAAAACATATATGAATTGTGGAAACGATGGCATAAATGTGATCGAAAACCTTTTTGAAAAAATAAGAATAATGTAGTTCAAGTTCATTGTTTCGACAATTTTTTTGTTTTGAATTGTCGTTATTTTGGGCTCCTGAGTTATTTGAGTTTCTTAATAATGTTTGGCCTTTACATATTAGCTTGCATCGAAGAGCAGCGTGTTCCGTCATGTAGTCTTGAATCACCGTGTACATTTTAAAATTAATATTATCATGTTTTTAATTGTAATTTTATGAGTTTTTTTTCATTTATTTTAGTAATTTTGATACTGACAGTTAAGTGAGATGTATATTTTTTTAATACTGTTTTGAAGTAGTCTTTTACTTCTCAAGTATCAAATATATTGCTATGACAATTATGTTGCAAACAATATTACTGTACGTGGGCAGAATGATAATTTATCCAGAAACAATTATTTTCCAATAGCACAAACGAAACAGTTAGCCAGCTTATCCGGGTCAGCTACTGATCAACAGCTTATTAGGATAAGTTGCTTATCTGGATAAGCTGCTTATCGGAATAAGTTGTAGTTGCCTCAAACAAACCCTAAGTGAAAGATGAGACCCCAACCTATCTCTATCAAAAATTTGGCCTTAAGCAGCCTTAAAGTTCCTGGAAAGATATCCTATTGCAACAAATTTTCACCAACTTGAAAGGGATCACATTTGATGGATGCCACAATCAAGCCAAAAAATATTCAAGCTTGAAGATTGAAATGGAAAGATTCTAGCTCAAATTTGGAATATAAATGCACTTCAAAAAAATATTAATGACTCCAAGCAACCCTTATTTGAAATAGCATTTGTAAATATGAGGAAATTTATAAAATTATTATGCAAACTTATGAAGCAATAAGTAATTAAGGGTCTGTTTGAGGCAGTTGCAGCTTATTGAATAATCTGCTGATAAACTGATTAAAAATAATTTGCTGATAAGCTAGGTGCGGTAGCTATTACAAATTTTTATTTTTTTGGAAAAGCCAGAACGCTGCCAGAAAGCTGTGCGGTGTGAAAACACTGTTTTCTGTGTTTTCAAAAAGCATAAGCTGCCAAAACGCAGTTTACCCAAACTGACTAGGTGCATTTTCAAAACGCCACCACACCCAATAAGCTGCCCCAAATGGACCCTAAAACAATTAAATGTATTACATATTTTTATGAAGCTCCTTTTAATGGCCTTAAGTTAGGGTTCACATGAGTAGAGTTAAATTGAATTAAACTCATCCAAAAATTAAAAATTTAGATTGCTAGTGTACCCGTATTTGACTCAAAATCATTCCATTCCAAGTTAACTTAAAGTAATCAAATTTTATTCAACTACAAATGTATTACTCTATACTATACAAGTATTCTAAGTTACTTTCAAGTTCACTCAAACAATATTCCAGCGAGGTCAAACCCAAAATCAAATTGTGTCAGTACCATGCTCGCTACAAGAAGTTAATATTTACTTCATTAAAATAGCCCCAGCTATTCACCCACCCTCACCATTTATCATTAAATCCATTCATCATATGAGGAGTTGACGAAAATCCATATCATGGTTCGTTTTCATCACAAATCAACACCAAACAAAATCATGATCCTATATTGTAAGCATGTTTCAGTTTTATCAGCTAAATCAACAAATATAAGCGTTCACTCTTGAAAGGTTCATCTGTGCTAAACATATATACCAATTTATTTCAAAACTAAACACTTCCTGCAGCGCTCAGCTAGAAATTAAAAACCAATGCAAAACACTAAGGGAACGAAGTCGGTTTCAATTACAACCAATATTTGCAGCCCCCTGTCCCTAAATGATTATCCTTTAAATTGTTTCTTCATCATATTGTGCATGAACAATAATTACACTGTTGAAATATATTAAATCGACACAAAAAAAATCACATAGTAAAAATTAATGCGCAAAAACTGGTGTAATAAGGAGACAAACCATATGCAGTGGGTATCAAGTATTTTGACACAAAAAATTGTTGCTCGCTCTGATTTTACGGAAAAAAAAAACTCAAATAAGACAAATTTA
Source organism: Phalaenopsis hybrid cultivar (assembly GCA_002079205.1). Lineage (NCBI taxonomy): Eukaryota > Viridiplantae > Streptophyta > Magnoliopsida > Asparagales > Orchidaceae > Phalaenopsis > Phalaenopsis hybrid cultivar. The sequence goes on along the minus strand of JXCR01046642.1, from coordinate 292,570 downwards.
AATCCTTCAAAACAGCTAAAAACACAATTTTAAATCCTACAGGTTGTTAAATCCCCTTTTACACCGTTTTGCCTTAAATCCAGGATTTAGTGAATCCCATTGGAAGACATATTTACGGGATTTAGAAAAGCTGAAGCTCGAGAAGGCGGATAGAATGAAGGGGGAGAAAGAAGAGGGTTACCTTCCTCAATGGTTTCGCGTATTAACGGAGCGGGAACCCTTTCTACGGCTCGATCACAAATAGCAACTGTATCGCGAGGGTTTCGGCCACCGTATAGGAAGAGGAAGGGAGGCGATGTTTTTCGGCGAAACCAGGAGAAGTGTGGCGGTAGGCAACTAGGCGAGGGTTTCAGTAACGCGAGCGGAAGGGGAAGTCGGTTTCGGGCTTATATGTAATTTTAGGGTTATAACAGTTAAAATATTATTATTTATATATTTTACACCTCAAAATTCAATATTGCAAAAACCAAACTTTTGTGTCTCCATATTGTCTAATAAGAGCAGCTGCAGTTTATTCAGGCTCTGTTTGGTGGGGTTTTTTTAACGCTTTGTAGCTCGTGGCCCCAAATTTTTTTTTTCTAGCGTTTGAAGCTGTGGTGGCGGGCTGGCGTCAAGACACTCGACGGAATGCAAGGCCGTGGGTTATACCCTATGGCCCGGCGTTCTCAAGAGCCTAATTTCGATTTTTGCCCCGCATATCCCTTCGACCGAACTCTCTCCCTTTTCCCTAAATTCTTTTCCCGCATAAACCTTTGAAACTAAGATCTGTCGCCTGCTGCACCACCAAACTCCCTCAAGTCCCCCATTCTCAGAGCCGTGTTTCCTTCATCATTGCCCTCCCGCGTTCTTCCATTCCTTCTTCTTCGGCGATCTCATAGGTATACACATTTTTTATTATTTTTTCGTTTATTCCATTTCACTTAGATTTCGAATCCTTCTTCCTCTCGAGTTCTTGGCCTAAGGTTGCTTTCCTCTTCACTTCTCTATTTCATTCCTTTGGAGCAAGCCGGTAGATCGTTTCTCTGGCAAAGGAATTCGTTTTTCTCTTTGGCCTTTCTTTTTCTTTATTTCGCCTAAAAAAGTTTTGTGATTGGAGTAATGTGTTGTTCATGCATTTGTATGGTGTGAATGTCAAGTGCTAAATTTTTTAAGTTCATCAAACATTTCTTACAAGCTCTCCTCTGGAAGTCAAGAGCTAAATTTTGTATTTCATCAAAATGACTTCTCTTATAAGTATTGGCTAGGTTTGTTGAATTGAGATCCCTTGGGCTCTGTTTGGCTGGGCCTTTTTATAACCTCTTCTTATTCTATTTTGGTGCCAGTTGTATTCATGGGAAGACACTATGTTCCCATCTTTATACTTAAGAGGTTTCACAAGAGTAATCATCATGTGGTGATTGATGGATTACTTTTGAGTGTCTTAATTATTTAATGAATGTCAACTTCGAAATTCATTAGAGTTGAGTTTGGTCAAGCTAGACAGATTTGATGAGAAGCATCATAATTATTCTAGTGAAAAATATCACATCAAGCAATGATCCATTCAAAGATTATTTGTCTCCTTTATTATTTGGTGTTTTTTTTTTGTTATTTCTGCAATGAGGAAGATGCTAGTGATGATGGTTGTATTATAGTTATTATCTTTGGTTTAGGTCTTTCGGATTTGACATAGTTTGAATTTACCTTAACCTAGGTTCAGTCTTATAAAGCATATGTCATTCAATTTAGTATGGTTTTTGCTAGTTTTATTGGGATAATGTCAGGATTCAATGTTATACTTGAAAATATTCATATAAGTAAAATTTGTTATTGGGGGAAGGTTTGCAATTGGGGCAGGGGGCATTTACATATAAATAAAGTTTTGCTTTTAGATGCATAAAAACATAAGAGTTGAGTGATATGCATTAAGCTTTTAACTATTTGCAGGTTTTTTTAGATTTTCTGTAACTGTATGCAGTATACCTTGGTGGAAGTTTGGATTTAGGTTTGCTTTCTGAGCAATCATTTACATGCTCTATTTGAGAAACTGTTTAGCATATTTGTTATTTGTTGTACATGGAGAATTGATAGTGTTGTATCTCTCGAACAGCTCTATATGTAGCACATTAAGGGATGGGATGAAAATATGGTAAGATCATCTTCTTATTGGTAGAGCATATATCTGATGAGACTCTTTAGGATGACTTAAGTTTTTAAGCAACCATTATTGTCATTACTAAGGAAATCTGCTCTCTTCAAATGCAATTGAATATAGAATGCATTCAATATGGGTTTTTTTTTTTCTTCTCTACTCCCTACTTGTATTCCCCATAAAGCAAAGGTTACTTGAATGCTTGGCAACAATGGGAGGCAATGGTTACTTGGACTCAATGGCTTAGCTATTATTTTATGAGAAGAGAAAAGCAAATTTTATTTTATGGCTACAAACAGTCCTATGACATAATGTGTTTAATTCATTGAAGTTTCATATAATGGTATGCAAAAGTTGCTCCTCTTTTCTGGCAATGAAGAAATTATCCTGGTCCTCTTATTGATTGATAATGGATGGAATTTATATTTTCATTATCTTCAACTTGTCAAGCTTTGTCACTTTTCTGGATGACAATTATTTTCATTTATATTTTTAATTAGTTAGGAAGAATAATTTTAAAGTTCTTGGATATATTTTGAGTAGCCACCTGGTTGAAGGCTTTCAGCTAAATTTTAATTGCTACTTCAAGAACTTCCACGATGTATAATCATATATTGGAGTGCATTGGAGATGTGCAAGTTCTCTGTTGTCTTTTCTTGTATTTGTGTTCTCAATGGTGCATCTTATGCTTCCTCCTTTTGGGAATTGACTAAACAGCAAGATACTCAATAATGTAATCATCAGAGTGCAGGTGGGATTGTTCTTTTGTTCTCATGTGCAATTTGCAATAAATTGATGATTTACTGTGCTTGTACTTCTATACATTTATATCACTTGAAATTCTTTTTTTAATGTTTGGAGGAATTCCTAAAGCAGCTGATGAGCGAGGGTTTTATTGCTTGACTCATTCCGAGTTGATGATGCTGAATATCAGGAATTGGGTTATATTTTTGTCATTCTCTATATTAAACATGCTAGAAACATATTTTCTGCTTATTGATGTTTGGCGTTATCAATTTGGCCTGAGAGCTATGTATGTATATGTTAGAATTTTATGGAATGTCTAAAGCAGCTGATGAGCGAGAGTTTTATTGTTTGACTCATTCGAAGTTGTTAGCACTTTGGGGGCTTACTGAAGTTTAAAAATATTCTTTTAAATAATTTTACCAAATAGGGGCAATATGGTTTTTTTTCCCATAAACAACAGCCCGACAGCTGGTTTCACACAGCTGCACCAAACAGACAGTCAGCTTTCCCACAGCTGCTTCCCTGCAGCAGTTTCCTGGGGCAACGCAGCTGCAACTGAGAAGTTTCAGTTGCCCCAAACAGAGCCTAAATAATTTGCCGATAATATGGTTCAAATTAATTTGTCGATAAATTAGGTGCGATGACTATTGCAAAATTTTATTTTTTTAGAAAGCTGTCACTGTACCTAGACAGGTGCTGTGTGAAAACGTTGTTTTCAGTGTTTTGAAAACACATAAGCTGCCAAAACACAGTTTACCTAAATATGCCAAATGCGTTTTCAAAACGCCACCGCACCAAATAAGCTGCCCCGGACAGTGGAGAAGTATCACATGATTTACATCCCTCCGCCCTTCCTGGTGGCGATATTGAAATTCGATGAGGCTGGTCGGAGGGATCACTTTGATGTGGTGACGTGTCGCTCAGCTGTGATGTTTGGAAATGTTGGTCTTGTAATTTCTTGATTTCTCTATCGGTCGCCATCATGGCCAATTTGAGGTTCGACAAAAAGAGACTTGTTATGAGAGCATGAAGTGAAAAAGAGGAAATATTGTAAAGAGAAATTTTGAAGCTCACAACTCATTCTACCTATATTGATGTCTGCCAAAAAATTTTGAAGGGCTAAAACTGCTAAAGAAGTTTGGAGTTAGTAATATTTGAATTTGAGTGTAAAATACATAAATAGTAATGTTTCAGGTGCAAGTAAGAACCTAAAAAATATTTAACTTAAATACAAATAATTTAGTGGAAATTAATAATTGTTATTATTTTATTCAGTTAATAATAATTATGTGGATCTAATGTAACAACTTCATAATTAATTAACAAAAATAAATTACAATTTAAATGTTTAATAAAATTATAAAATTAATTTTTAAAATAATTAATCAAATTTAAATTAATTAATATTTAAATATTATTTTATAAATAAATAAATTTAAAATATATATTAATGCTTAGTTAGTTTAGTGAATATTTAATTATTGATTAGCACGATTAAAAATAAATACATAAATTAAATTTGATTATAGTAAATAATTAATTATTAATATGTAATATTAAATTTGTATTTCAAATAAGAGCATTAAATCCTAAATCAGATTGGCAAATATTTTCATAAGATTTAATCAGATTTAACTTCTATCATACCCAACACTTTTTAGGAGCTAAACACTTTATAATTTACTAAATTTGAACTTAAAAGATTTGATAAATCTTTCTTTAAGTTAATTTTTAATTTACAAAAAATTGATTAAATCTTAAATGAAGCAAGAGTTTAGTGAGGTTGGTTGGCTGTCAGAATTGTCGTTTGTATCCAACCGGCTCATCCAAGGAGGTCTGCAACTGATCAGGAATGAGGTTGGTAGATGGTGAGTGGAGGTCGGTTACATGATAGTCGGAAGATGCAATGATGTTGAAGTGTCGTTTGCTTTTGAAATTGGAGTGTTTCACTTAGGAAAATTATTATGTGCGAAGGTTGGATGATGATGGTGAAGTGTCGACTGCTTTTGGCATGGGAGTATGTCACGTAGGAAAAGTATTATGTGCGAAGGTCGGATGCATCCGAACTTCATGTACTTCAATATTGTAAATTATTGTACATATTTTGTACACCAATGCACAAAAAATGGCATACATGAAGATTGGATATTTTCGGAGTCCGTACGTAATATTCTTCCGAGACTTGGAATACATGCTAGGAACGAATCAGAGGCGAACTAACGGGATCAAAGCAACTAACCAACAAAAAAATTATATAGATATGTCTAGATTAGGCCTACCAATAATTAGGGTGGGGCAAGAGCCATGGGATTGAAGGCTTGATGGACCGTAAATCACAACATACAATTTATTAATGAATTAATTTACTTGATAGATTACTTGATGTGATCGAGTTTACTGGATAAGACTAAGCTCGAGCTTGTACTTGTGGCACGATAAACTCCACACCAGTTCATTAATGCGTCAAATTAGAACAGGCTCACCTATACCCCCATCCATACTCGAATATTTAACACTAGCTTTAATTTTTGCACATAAATTTGATCCAACATCTTTTATAGATCCTATTTTCTTAAAATCATTCTGTCAAAATAGCATCATAAAAAGATGTTTACCTTACCAGTTCTTCATCATAAAAAAGGTAGTGTTTACATACATTGCACCCGAAACATTGCTATTTACGAATCTACCACTCTCTTTCATCTGATTTTAAGAAAAAAAAAATCAAAAATTATGATAAAAGTGCTTAAATTATACTTCTTTGTGCGTGCCCAATAAGTGAAACAATTTATTATTTTTTGATTATATGATGCAAATTACTTCATTTAATTGCGGCTATTTGAAATGCACATTTTATACTTCTTATGATTTAAGATGGCCTTGAAATGGTTCAATTAAAACTCCGAGACATCACAGCGCCAATCTTCCTCTTTAAATTTTTTTTCTTGCTTGCAATCTTCTTCAATCGGTGGAACCTGAAATTTCGATTGATTTTATTGTCTCGAAGGCATCCTTGTTGACGTCTGCTTAACCCATGGATTCTTAACTAGAATATATGAGCTATATTGGCGTGATTTAAAATTTGAAGTGATTATGAATAAAGATTAAAATAAGGGTATTTACATAAATATCACATAATTTTTATATGTATATATCAAATATTTTGATTTTAATTTTTACATTTATGACACTCAAGTATTTTATGCCACATTAGAACTTTTAAAATGTGAGACAGCTTCTTCAAACATATGTAAAGTGATATAAATATAAAAATTAAAGTTTAGATTTAGGATTTGTTTGGGGCAGCTTATAAGTGTGAGGGTGTCTTTTGAAAACACCGTGGTACTGTTTGGATCGAGTTTTTTGTCTGATTATCCGAAAACATAGTTCCATTTTGGCACTAAACTCAGGCCGCGGGTCTACCCTCAAGATCAACCCGAGGGTCCTGTTTTAAGATAAGTTGTTTATCTTGAAATACACAAGCTGCCCCAAACACACTCTTACAATCATTAAAATTGTTGGATTGCCTTACAGATGCCGTCCCTAGTACCTCTAAGGAATGAAGGCGGTAGAATTCTGACAATATCTTTAATCAGGGTTGCCAGACATGATTGGTATGACCATTCCTGTTGGGTCTGTTAACAAAGGTGTGGAGCCAGGTCCACTGTAGCTTAGGCAAATTTTTTGCTTCCTTATCTGCTTTGTCTGTTTTGGAATCCTACCTGCACTCTTCAAAAGAAAATTCCGCTCAGCCTTCCCGCCTTCCTACTCACGAGGTCCCGCCATCTCTCTCACGCGGTCCCGCCATCTCCCTCACGCGGTCCAGCCAAAACACTCTCCCTCACGCGACTTTGTAATAGGGAATTACCTTTTTTAGCCATTTTATGCCTCTTATAAAAAGCAAGATAAAAGGCCTGCTAAAGGACAACCCATTCAATCTCTCTTGCTGTAGCTTGTAAGGGAAACAAAAGCTGCTATAGTTTTTTTTCATTTCCTTTTGTTTCGGTTTGCAAACAGAGAAGAAATCCCTTTTCTTTCTCTCTCACGTGGCTTTTTGGGAGAGAAAGAGAGAGAGAAGGGAAGAAGAAAAA
>JXCR01046642.1:250073-270074 GCA_002079205.1 Phalaenopsis hybrid cultivar | reverse complement strand
ATATATATATATATATATATATATATATATATATCTATGTGTGTGTGTGTGTTAGGAATAAATATAATTAAGAATGAAGTGGCATGCATGTAGAACTTCCTTTAATTAATTGGGTTCACTATGTTATATTCAAACTAATTGGATTATATTTATCTTAAAAATATTGCATAATTTAGATTTTAAATGGGTTTAACTATGCTTGATTTGGATCAAATAATTATCCCTGACATAGTAGTTGAGGTATAGTTTTCCGCCATGAGGTCGCGAGCTCGAATGATATATATTATCTTTTCGGCTCATCTTTTTCGAAGAAGTGCAATAAATGAGATATAAATTTGGATGTATAAGCATATTATAAAAAAATATATTCCTGAAAAAAGTTAAAGAGAAATTATAGACTACTCAATACTAACGAAAAGTAACTTCTTACTATAACAAATTTAGGGCAAGTTTGGGGCATTTTATAAGTGCGACAATGTTTTTAAAACTCCGCATAACTGTTTGGATTGCACATTTTTGAAAACGATGTCTGTGGCGTTCGTGTTTTTTACACTAAACGCAGGCCGCGGGTCGAGCCTCGCGGTTGACTCGCGAGTCGCGTTTCAGGACAAGCTGTTTATCCTCAAACGCACAAGTTACCTTAAACATACCTTTAATGATAATTTAAACAATTTCTTATTTTTTATAAAACAACTCTAATTCCATGTAACCAAGTTGGAAGGAGAACAACTTTTTTATATATTTTTTCGGTACCTTCTTACATGCATTTGATTTCGATGTTTAGTAAAACAATAATTTGTTCATATTGTTTAAAAAAAGGGGAACATCGATACATACCACTCAATTCGTATCAGTTTGCACATTTAACACCTAAAGTTTACTTTTTTTTTTTTTTTACATTCCACCAAAATTGTTCATATCACCACAAAAAAAAATCACTATCTACACTTTTAAAATATATATAGATAAAGTGACATATATGTCTAATTAAGCTGTGTTAGATACGTAAATGCATAGGAATTTGTAAGGTGGGGTCCCATTTTCACGAATTAAAAAATATATACATATGAAAAAAGATGTTTTTCGTGTGACTCGACTCAAAGACCGTCAGTTGCATCAAATACTCAGCACTCAAAACCAGAGGTGGACCCAGATAGAGTATTGGGGGCAATTGCCACCAACTTCAAATTTAATTTTTTTACTTATATGAGATGACAATTTGACATTTTGTCTCTCATGAAATATCACTTTTGTCCATCCAAGAATGTTACTATGTCCTTTTGTTGCCCTAGTTAGGGGTGTAAACGAACCGAACACGAACGAACAGTTCTCGTGTTCGTGTTCGGTTCGTTTGAAATATGCTCGTGTTCGAAATTGTTCGTGAAGGGTCTGTTCGTGTTCGGTTCGAATTGTTCGGAATTGTTCGAATTGTTCGAATTCAAAATGTTCGAAATGTTTGAAATATTTGAAAATTTTCAAAATTGCATTTTTTTTTTGAATTGTTAAATAGACAACAACTTAAATATTAATTCTCATATCTTTTAAAAATTGAAATACATCAATTTATCCTTTAAAAATTGAAATGCATCTTCATAAAATATATAAGAATTAATAATTATTTCTCAAACTACAAAAAAAAAAAATAACAAACTTCAATAAAACTATTTCATCATTAAACATTACATCCAATTATTCAAGCAAAAAATATCTGACATAAAAGGATAAGAAAAAAAAACACGACGATTTAACAAGCCTAATTTACAAGTACGAACAACATTAAGCACAAACAAAAGTGCAATTATACAAAGTCTAAAAAATCATGTATGTTGCTTCCTCCAATGTTAACCACAATCAAGAGCTTTGGCAAAGGTGCTAACTCGTCATGACATTCAGAAGTAGCAATTCGTAGAGCAGCAGAATCAGCGTGTGTGCAATGCACCCAATGTAAGTGCCTTTATGCAAAATTACATATAAAAAGAGGTTTAGAATGACAGATTAATTAAATGATAACAAATTGAAAAATTTACATAAATAGCACACAATTCAATAACCAATAACCAGCCCTCAGTTAATCCATCTTTGGCTGGTAAGCCCTGTGAAACACAATGGCCTGCAACAGAAGTGCAATTATCAAAAGCAAACAATTTAATATCGCTTAATTTTTCTGTATTTATATATTCCAAATTTACATTTTTCACGTTTACCCACCATCTGCTCAATTATTCCCTATCACATGTATAGTGGTATATAGTTATTTATTTGAATTTGGGTGAGAGATAGATAAATAAATAGGAATTCTTATGGACATAAATTTATTTTTTTTTAATGTAACTGAACCTTGTTTTAGCTAAGAAAATATTTTGCTATTGAAATTAGAACTGGGAGAGAACTTGAGTATGACTTAATACAAAAAAAGTGTTTTGATGTAAAATGATAAATTGCAAACTGAAAGAGCTTAAGTTAATATTTAAAATATCTTATAATTACATTAAAAGAACTTAAGTGGAAGAAGAACATTCTACAACAAACTTAAAAAAAAAAAATTGTATTGAATACTGCTTTTATATCGATAATTAGTTATAATCATATAAAAGCAAGATTGATATCTGACGATATACCTAAAACATTCTTACTCATTCAATCACCATGAAATCCATAACATTCTCGTGCAATTGAACAAAAGGTGATGGCGAAGGCATTCAAATTAAAATATAAAAGGTGATGACTATATACCTAAAACATTCTTACTCATTCAAATTCAAAATATGCACGTATTTCATAAGATAATCTTCTTATGCATCAAAATGTGTGCATAGGCGACACCTAGTAAAAACGAGGTTCAAAATTTGGCCTAAAGACTATCTTGGGCCCTAAATTTGATCCACAACTTACAGAGGTTAATAAAGCTTGAAAGTCTTAAAACCCCAGACCTCCAGCCATCAAGGGTTTGCACACCTTAAGCAAAGGAAGTCAATTGTATTGTTTTCTTTGTCAAAACATAATGAATTTGTTGAAAATTCTGTCAGTTAACACTTGTGTATCCTTCTGCATAGTAAACATTTGAAGTGCATAGGCAAAATGCTCATCAAGAGAGTAATCTTCCCTCTTTTTGACAAGAAAGAATTTGTCCAACATTAAAGATGAGCCTTGATTGGGTCAATAACTTCATGAAATTGAGTTTGTTTAGATCTGCCTTTAATTAACTAAACACAAAGATACTTGATGGGAAGAGTTGCAAGGTTAAATCTTGTGTATTCAGATATTAAGTGTTTGATCTGAGGAGTAGAGTTAGCACTAACAAGAAATTGACATTTCAGTTGATTAAGGTCCATACCTGATGCTTGCTGAAAATGTAGAAGCTCTTTATACAGTCTCATAACTACATTTTTTGATGCATTTAAGAAAATTATAATGTCATCAGCATAAACTAAATGACTTATGATGATGTGAGATCTATGATGATAAGCTAAGGAAGGTGAAGCAATAAGCAGCTTATTCAACATTCTTGATAAGTAGTCCAAAGCTAAGATGAATATGGTAGGAGACAAGGGGTCCCCTCGTTTAATTCCTCTGGAAGCAGTAAAAAATCCATGGCTTTTGCCATTAACCAATATTGAATGAGCACTGCACTTCAACCATCTTTTATTCAGATTAATAAAATCTTCATTAAACCCTTTTATTGATAAAACCTCCAGAATGAAATCCTAATTGATTGTATCACAAGCCATACATATATCAATTTTTAAAATGTCATTTTCCCCCTCTAAAAGGCTGAAGTTATTTTGATAAAAAATAAAAAAAATGAAAATGATAATAACTCAAACACTGAATTAAATTCAAATATTTTCATTGACAAACTAGAATAAAAAGTACCTAATTTTAGAAACCACCCTAAGCAAGCAAGCAAAAAAAAAATTTTAATTACATCCTAGGAAGCTTGGAGTTCCCTACTTTTTCTTCGCACACTTCTCCAAGCTGTCATGATTTCTCCACTTGAAAGCTCAGAACTCTCATTTTCACACTTTACATGAGATAATTAAATAACAAAAATAATAAAGGAAAAACAGGATCTCATACTTGTCTATTTTACTATCTATGAAACTCATTGAAACAACTTCAACCAAAGTTATTTCCAAGATTCAGCTCCAAACAACTTCAACCAAAGTAATGTATAAGCAAAGACTGAAATTAAGAAGCAAGACTGAAAAGAAATGGAATCAGTTTTGCATGGTCGGTTGGATGTATTACCATACAAAAGGCCACACAACCATCTTCACAAATAGAGAGGAAACAATTATTCCATGGTCGATTGGATGCATTACCATACAAAGGTCATATGTATACAACAGTTTTGTAAGCACCAAAAAGCAATAACATCAGTTTTGCATGCATTACAGTCATTTATACAGCAGTTTTGCATGCATTATCATACCAATAGAATCAGCAGTTTTGCATGCATTACCCTAAACCATACAAAGGTTATGTGTATACAAATGTCAGGAAGCAAACACAAAATTGAGCTCTAAAATGAGACTAGCAAAACAAGATACAAAAACACCACCCATCCAACTCTCATCCATAATGAAGCTTAAGCATCATATTGAAATCTCTATATTAAGTTCCCAAAAACACCACCCGTCCAACTCCCATCTATAATAACCTTTACCCAACCATGTGTATGAGTATGGGGTTGCCATCTAACAAGTAGAGGTCTTCCATCCATTCTCATTGCCATAGCAGAACTATTTAAGGGACTTCCTAAGCTGCACAAAGCTTTAAAATAATAAGAAAGAAAGTAAGAACCATAAGAACCATAAAACCACTGAAAGGAAGGATACGAGGTTCTTACCATATTTATGTGAAGCATTCCAGGCTGTCAGTATCCCTTCCAAAAAGCAAATTTGTACAAAAAACACTGAATGGTGTAAAAAAACATTGAATATTTAATGTCTCGAAAACAACACTTTAAAGGAGTGCTCAAAATAACCCTAAAACAATGTTTATAATGACTCCAAAAAAGTGCTCAAAACAGCCCTAAAGTGATGTTTTTAATATGTAAAACAATGCACAAAACAACCTTAAAATGATGCTTTTAGGGTCTCAAAAACAACCTTAAAACACTGTTTTAAATGTCTCCAAAACAGTGCTCAAAGAGTCATAAAAAGATGTTTTTAATTTCTGTAAAACATCGCACAAAACAACCCTAAAATGTTTCCAAAATAGTGCTCAAAACAGCTCTTATGTAGACAATATAACCATTGCATGGTTACATGTATGTAAATATACTAATAATATATCATATAGTTGTTAACCCATTTATGCAGTGCCACAAATTACTTTTCATGTCAATATATGTTTTATTCCTTACAACTGAACATGTCTGCTCAAATAAATATCATTTAATCACTCTGCAAATCAAAATTTACAGGAATTATTAAATCTGTTGCCAAAAAGAGCCTTAGTTAAATCTAGCTTGTTATTTAAGAAGATTCAACCTAAATCATTCAAATCAAGAAATATGGAAGATGCATAAATCTTTCAAATCAAGTTTTACTTATAATTTACTGAATCAAAAATTCAGCTCAAGAGATTCAATAGAATCCTTGTAGCTAAAAAACAATTAGAAAAGGAACTAACTTTCAACAAAATCCAATTAAATAGCAGTAAAATGTTTATATGAAAATCCAATTGTTGAGATTAACAAGTTTAGAAAATAGAGAACATGATGTAAGAACTTCTTGATTCAAGAAGCATTTAATTGTCCCATCTAAAGTCCCATGCTAGAGGAATTCTATTTACACCCATACCCAACTTCTAATTGTTGATTATTGATCCTGACTCGATTCTACCAAAAAGAAGCAAGGAAGATTGCTAAAAAGTATCACTTCACATGTCACTTTTTCCAACTTAGAAAATAGAATCCCTGTGAAGAAGATTGACTGTTGGCAATCTTAAAAGACTGCCTCGGAGCTTTTTCCAACCAAGAAAAGTATCACTTCACATGTCATGTTCGCCGAGTAAGAGAAGAATCTTCATGATGTTTAGTTTCCCTTCACATTCATAAATAGGGTGAAAAGCGAACCATACTAAAGTTGTCCAAAATAATCAGATGCTCTAGCAAATCCATTTTATAAGCCTTTTTCCCCCATATGCTTAATGACTCTAAATAATCTATCAATTCTTCGCTTAAGTTTAGAAAAAAAATAAGAAAACAAATGTGTCTTTTATCAACCAGCAAGAATACCGAGCAACCGAAGTAACGAACACCGAAGTAAGAATACCAGGTCGATCCAACGCCGACTCACCAGGGAAAAATACCTTTTATCAAAAAAAAAAAGAAGAAGTAGAGATTAGAGAACGAACACAAAAAATCAATTCTAAGCTCTCACCGAGACAAAGATTTTCGCGATTTTGAGACAAGTTCTCACCGAGAGAAGCTTTTCGCGATTTTGATAGAAGAAGATGGTTCTCGATCTTGAGAGAAGGAGCAACCGGAGGATATAGATCAACTGCGGTCTCGTGCTTCCGTGAGAGGAGAGCCGCGAGCTTTTCACGATCTCGAGCGAAGGAGCAGCCGGAGGAGAAAAATCGGTTGCGGTCTCGTGCTTCCGTGAGAGGAGATCGCGTGAGAGGAGAGCGAAGTGAGAGGTGAAAAAGCAAACGGGGGATTAGAGCTTCCGTTTTCATTTCCTTCATTTAGTATAATATAAAAATAATAATATAATATATTATAATAATTATATACCTTATATTATATAAATATATAATATCTATATTATTAGAGTCTAGATAGTATGTAAATGTATTATTATTAATAATTTATTTTACATTATAATTTACAGGTTTTAAATTTTAAAATATATTAATTTTTTTTAGTATACAATCATTTTAAAAATATCATAAATTATATATATTTATTTGTTTATTTAATTTTTTTTTTTTAATTTCGAACAATAACGATTCAAACACGAACAAACCGCATCACTGTTCGTGTTTGGTTCGTTTAGCAAACCGAACGAAAAAAATTGTTCGTGTTCGTCTCGTTTGCTTATCGAACGAATCGAACACGAACGCTCTAGCGAATCGAACACAAACTATTCGCGAACAACAAGCTTTTTTGACAGCCCTAGCCCTCGCCCCTCGCCCCTCACCCCTCCCACGTCCCTAATAAAAGGCTAATTTTGTCGCTGCTTATGAAAATATATGCCAAACAACAACCATACTCGAATCCCTATTTATGTAGGGGCTAAACATGCAAATAAATCAGAATTGTCTCACGCTCAAATTATTCTTACATTTTTTTAGTCCCACGTAGGTGGGAAATATTGACATACAGCCTTGACACTATTTAAATACATGAAAGTCCTAACTTTATTAAAAGGCCGAGAGGCCCATATCCATGTGTCCCGCGTGGCCTGTAGAACGGGCCGTTTCAATAAACAAGACGAACGAACAGCTCGTTACGGACAGGTATTCATAGGAATGGGTCGAACACAAATAAGATCACACATATTCGGCCCATTTATAGCCCAAAATACGAAGGCTTGTTTATTTTATAAATAGAGCTTAGAGTTTTCCTAACGCTGACTTTGACTCGGCTTTACGTGTACAAGTCAATATGATGATGGGCTTTTCGGTCTGAAATTGCGGCGCCTTGGAAGGCCATTTACAAATAAATTAACATAAAAGTACATCAAATATCATAATTTTACAAAAAAACCCCTATTATTTCTCATTAAATCGCCCAAGCCTTATGATAGATAAATGATATAAGATATTGTTGGACATGTAAGAATTTGGCCATACATAGATTGGATATTACATTATAAAATTATGTTATCCAAAATGGCGTTCATACAAACAAAGTTTTAATTTATATTGTGCTCAGAGGGTGTATGTGGTAAATTTTTTTTATTTTTTATTTTAATTTTATAACTGGTTGAGAACAATTTATGTGAAAATCAATTAAATTAATAAATTTAAAATTTTCTCTTAAAAGGGTCAATTTTATACATAACGGTCAAATATTTATTATTAAATAAAATTAAAACTCTTTTTTTTGGCTAAATTTTTGAATATAATATATATATATATATATATATATATATATATATATATATATATATATATATATATATATGATATATATATATATATATATATATATATATATATATATATATATATATATATATATATATTAGAAAAAAGATAAAATTTATTATATATATATATATATATATATATATATATATATATATATATATATATATATATTTATATATATATATATATATATATATATATATATATATATATATATATATATATATATATATAATTAAATCAAATATTATCTTCCCATGTTAGCGACTGAAAATTCCCAGTTACTTCACTCGGGAACTATTTCTCTCTCCATTATGATCAGAAGAGCTTGCCTTCATACATTGGTAATGTGTCCATGTCCCTCATGGTCAAGATTTCCCTTCTTTCTCTTACAAGCTTTGCCCATTTCTTTCATTTTCAAGTATGATCAACTCTTCTTGATTTCAAGACCGTCTGGTTAACCATTCTTAAATAGAGGGGTTCAAGAACCTTTAAAGTTTTTTGTGTTGTGTGAGGTTGGACCCCCANTATATATATATATATATATATATATATATATATATATATATATATATATAAGTTTTTTATATATATATATATATATATATATATATATATATATATATATATATATATATATTATTTTTAGTTTTGGTTTTGGTTTTGGTTTTTNTAGGGAATTTCGGTCATCCTGATTTGTGATGACCGATCGTAGGCATACAGCAGGCTGCAGGCAGGTGATAGGCCTAAAGCAGGTTGTCTGACGGAGGCGATCAAAACATCGGTTGGTCGGAGAGTGGTTTGTTGAAAGCGCAAACGAATTAAGTGATATTTATGTAAATACATAAATACATAAGAATTGGGTGGTAGGTATGTAAATCTTCCTTGGATTTAACATGGTTAGTCGAAGACATACAGCCGGTCAGAGGCAGGTGATCGCCTTGAAGAAGTGGTCTGCCTGCCAGAGGGTGGCTTGCTGGCAGCCGGAGGGTAGCTTGTTGCTTGTTGGAAGCACAAACGAATTGATTGGTATTTATGTAAATACACAAGTATATAAGAATTGAGTAGTATANTGCCTGCCAGAGGGTGGCTTGCTGGCAGCCGGAGGGTAGCTTGTTGCTTGCTGGAAGCACAAACGAATTGAGTGGTATTTATGTAAATACACAAGTATATAAGAATTGAGTAGTATGCATGTAAATCTTCCCTTAATTTGAGATTGGGCCTTCGGAGGTATGCGGCTGGCCAGAGCAGTGAGGCGGTCGGCCAGAGGTGCTACCGGTCGGGCATTCAGGAGGGTCGTTTGATAAGATCTCCGTTCAACAAAAGGAGAATTTGTAGGTTGAAGCCTTCACTGTGGGTCGGTCGGACGACGATCTCTGCTACTATTGGCATTTCTAGTAGATCCATCATTATGCTCCTACTGGACTGGTTATCATGCTCCTGGAATTAATATATTATTATTGTCTTCATTAGCATCTTTTCGTTGCTCAGTCCATCCGGCAATGTGGCCAGCAGATTGGCTAGGGTAGTCGATCGAATGAGGTTCGTCGACATTTTTCAAACAAACATTACCATTGTCAACTTTTTCTCAAATAAAACATGTTTATTCCAAGCATAAATTTACCAAACTAAATAAAAAAAAAGAAAGATTTGCATGCATACCACTCAATACCTATGCATTACATATCTAACTCCTAAACTTCAATCTTTATACACATGCCAACTTGCATATGCACTAAAAGTATGGTTCACTTTTTTTTTAAGTTAAAATGACATTATCTTGTATGTAATATGAATGATTGAACTGATATAAATGCAAAAAAATAAAGCTTAATGTTAAATATGTGGGATGTATGTAAACTTCGCTTAAATGAAGTTATCTCAGAAGCCATACACATACCTCCGGTAGGTAAATCCGGATATGATTCATAATGGAGTAATACTTGGGACTCAACGCCTGAANTATATATATATATATATATATTGTCATATATCCTGACTTATTGGTTGACATCCATTATATATGATCATTCAGTTCGGGGGTTCGAAACCCTTTTGACATGGTTGGGCTTAAGAAGATGATACTCGAATTGTTAGACACATTAGGGGTGATCGAAAACTCATTAGCCTTTAGACATTTCTTTGTATATATATGTGTGTGTGTGTGTGTGTAGGGGTGTAAACGAGCCGAACACGAGCTGTTCACAAAAAAAAGTCCTTTTAACAACCCTAATTATGTAGCCATAAGACGNTCTAGCCATACAGATTTCATATTCATAAATAGCCTCACATTTATCTCATTTTCTAGGCAGGTTTCCATATTCGTTTTTGGGTTAATTTTTTTTTCTTATCTTTACATTTATTATAAATGTGTCATTGCCTGATATTCTTTTAGCTCAATATATTATCATTGAAAATTTAAATAAACACGGTATTCATTCTAAAATATGATGAATTATTATATATACAAATGAGTGATTTATAGATATCAGATGCTTTTACTTAAAAGTGTCACTAATTAATAAAAAAAATATATAATTGAAAGCTTGTATCATCAAAATTTATGTGCAGTCGTTTACATATGAGCGTCGAGCTATTAACATGTTTCTAAATCATGATAAATTTCTACTGAATTGCACCTATCAATCTAATTTAAATATAAATACACATGCAAAGCACTAAAAAAAATTGCTTTATGTATTATAATTTTCAAATCTTAATAAATGGTCAACCTCCTTAATTTGACAACCCCAAAATTGATTCCTTTTTTAAACAATGTAAAAGTTCTAAATTCTCAATGAATAACATTTTCTAATTTATAATTCTATTTTAAGTCAAATTATATCTCAAAATACACTATTACCTTAAAGTGTCTCCTACATAAAACCATTTAAGCTTATTTTTCAAAGAAATTATCAAAATCTATCACCGCCTTCTCCTTTTTTTATATTTCTTCTCCTTTACCCTTTGGCTTACACCTAGACCTCAACTCACTGCTTTTCACTCGATGGTAATTANTCCAGTTCAATCGATCCTGAATCCCCAGCAGAGAGCCTTGACGAAAGAGCGATTTCTCGCGACTTCGATAAAAAATGGCGAGATCTGTGAGAGAGAAGCGCCCTAGCTGGAGACGAAGATACTTTGACACTTAGCATCGCCTGAATAGTTTCGAAAAGAGACCTTTTTAACGAAGATTCTGCTNTAGCTGGAGACGAAGATACTTTGACACTTAGCATCGCCTGAATAGTTTCGAAAAGAGACCTTTTTAACGAAGTTTCTGCTAATGGCCGCTGTTGGTTCACTGGCTGCTCTCGTTTCTTCTTCCTTGACTAAAAGGCCTCCATATTACTGTTGAATTTTGTCAGTTAATAAACAGGTTTTAATTATATGAATAATATTAATACTAAAAAAATATTTGCTTGATATAACCATGGAATCTCCTGAATGAGTGGACTTATATGAAAGTCCAGTCTTATATGCATATATATTTTTATGCATTTATTTATTTATTTATTGAAGTATAAATAGTTTTAAGATTTTTTTTTTAATCATAATAATCTTAGAAGTACTTCAAATTATACAAAACAACTTAGCATGTTTGTTGAGAGTATAGGGTTTCAACTAGGAAAATTATTATGTTATATGTTCGGACTCTGAATGTAGAGATACGTTCAGAGTCCAATGAATCACCTTCATGTAGAGCTTATAAGAAAAAAAAAAAACTTTTTTTCTTATAATTTGACCCGGTAACATAGAGGAATATTTCTCCGGTGTTATTTCACATTATTCATGTATTATTGTTATGGTATTGATGTGTTATTGTGTTATTATAGCACGGGAAATATTCTTAAAATACAATAATACATGAATATCATCACAATAACACATGAATAATGCAAAATAATATATAGAGAATATTCTCTTATGCTAAAACAATTTTCTTTTATTTTTCTGCTTCCAGCACGTTGAGTGATTTCATTGGACTCTGAACATATCTCTACATCCAGAATCCAGACATAATATTTGTTCTTAAACTAAATGGTACGAGGTGCAAGGGATCAAATATCCTACAAAAAAAATAAATAAATAAAGATTTACACACATACCAGTCAATTCTTATATATTTACATATCTTACATTTAATCATAATTTATGCGTACATGTTACTTTACACATACATGTATATGTGTATTTAACTTTTAAAAAATTAAAATAGTAATATTTTTTCATGTGATGTAAGAAATTTGAGTAGCATAAATGTAAAAAAGCAAAGTTTAAAGGTTAGACATACAAATACATAGGAATTGGGTGGTATGTATATAAATGCCCCAACGAAAAACTACTTCAAACTAAAAAAAAATAGTAAAGTTAAATGGTATTTAATTGTCTCGCTTTTATGAATGCAAAACAAAGGGATTAATTAAAATAATAATATTTTTTATACCAAATATGTAANATAACAAAGGAAAGATTTTTATATAATATTTCTTGATCTTGAAAAGGCATAAAATTGACTAGCACGATATTTTATTATGCATACTTTAAGGTATCTGTGTATTAAAGATTTGTTCATATTTATTGATGTGTGATGAAGCTCTGACTAGCGGTAGTTGTAGGTGATGCAAAACTTTTTTAGTCAAGTAGGCTCACATTAGAGGTCAACATTATGTCAATTTCTTTTTGTATTGTTATTGAGATATTTGTACATGATGTGCAAAGCTTATTGCTGATGCTTTTTTTTTTTCAAATGATAAAGTTCAAATTGGTAAAACACCCATCAAATAAGTGAAAATTTAAAATAATTGTGAAAATAGATAGAAAACATAAGGCTCAAAATTAATAAAATAAAAATTGATCATATCGTATATAATTTTAGCAGACATGATTATGATTATCATTCAATTTTATTAGAAAATAAGTTAATATGTAGGTGGCAGGTGCTTTAGGATTCAATATTTTTGATCTGTTATACGAATAAAATGGAGATATAATGATATAGTTTTTGGAGTTAAGGTTAAATGTTTTAAATGGAGAAATGCCTCAACAGTTTTTATGAATATCATGAAAGCATAAAAAATCAATTCTATAAAATCACAATTAGGTCGGTGATAAATCCTAATGTGGGCTATAAAAAAATATTAATATTTAAATTGATTGTGACAAAAATTAGAATATTATGTGTCAAAAGCTAGGAAGTGTAAATTATAGAATGATTATAGCTGAAACGTTGGAGTAACTTTTATTAAAGATCGAAGAATAGGTGGCTGAAAGCAAGTTATTAGATAAGTTGATAAAATTTGTCCAAGGACTTGGAAGGAAATTGGGTAGAGCGGCTCGAAACGATTTGCTCAAATAACACCCATTAGGAACAAATGGAAAAAGAGGATTTATAACGCCTGTCCCAAATAGTTAGGATAAGGATAATGATAATGTTCATGATTTCCTAAACGGTTGTATAAAAAAATATGGTTAGCACCAAATCAAATATTTAATAATGAAGCTGGATGAGGAGGATCTATTAGGATAATGATGATGATGACGACGACGATGATTTCCCAAAAAGATGTATAAAAAATATAGTTAACAACAAATCAAATATTTAATAATGAAGCTGGATGAAGGAGGTTCTTTTAGCCAAATCCAGATTGTTGGGATGGAATTAGAGTTGATTTGTTTTACATTACTTCCATTGGATTAGGCTATTGTTTCAAATTAGAACACAATTAGTTATTGACTTCTGTGAACTGCTTGATATCTTTTTTGTGGCTTCCATGCAAAAATATTCTCTTTTTTCTTTTTGGTTGGACTCGGGAAGGTCTCCATGGAGAACTATCTTTCATTGTAAAGAGCAAAAATTTAAATATAAAAGCAAAATAACCCCTTAATACCTGGTAGCAATCTACAGATATTTTCATGGAGAACTATCTTTCATGGTAAAGAGCGAAAATTCAAATATAAAAGCAAAATAACCCTTAATACCTGGTAGCAATCTACAGATATTTTCTTTTAATAGGTGCGGTTTGATCCAAACCTGAAGATTACTATGCCCAACTAATTATGGAAAGTTGATTGTGTATTATAGTATTATACAATAAATGAAGACAACTTTTCTCTTTTCTTTAGCCATTATTCATTCAGAACCTTGAGCAGACATTCCGTGACGTAAAGTTGAGCTTTCTTTATTTGTTTTGAATCCCATTCCTATCTAAATTTCACATTGCGAGAGAGACAAGTTATTCAAAACCTAACTTTTTTTAAAATTGATTTAGTTTATCTTTCGAGCACCATAAGTGTCTAATTTATTTACTTGTGAGAAAAATAGAGGAAGATTTACATAAATAGCACTGCACTCAATTTCTACGTATTTACATATCTAACACTTAAGCTTCAATTTTTTCATGCATGCCACCTTACCCATGCATGAAAACGTGTTTTTTCACTTTTTAAGTGAAAATATTGGTATTTTTGTGTAATATGAAAGATTTGGGTGGTATAAATGTAGAAAAGTAAGATTTAGATGTTAGATATGTAAATACATACTAATTGGGTGGTATTTATGTAAATGCCCTATAGAAAAAATATCTGTGCAAAACAGATTTGAAACTGCCTTTGGCCTTTATTCCACCTACACCCATAATATTTTGAGAAATGACTAACTAAATTGGTTTAAAACCTGTTTACAGTTCCTGCTTCATTTCATCCTCTTTGTGGTCAGACTTAATGCATTAGCCCATCTTATTCCTCCAGTGATGCCCCATCTCAGTTCTTCAATTTTCCTTTCTGCTAGAAATTAGCTATTTCATATACCCTACTTTTAAATAAGGGCTTTACATACATACCACCCAGTTATGTATTTCATGCCTAGCACCTAAATTATATTTTTTACATTCATACCACCCAATTCTTTCATATAACATAAAAATAACCACTTTTACTTATAAAAAGTGAAATACACATTTTCATGCATAGATAAGGTGGCATATATGTACAAATTAAAATTTATGTGTTACATATGTAAATACATGAGAATTAAGTGGTATGTATGTAAATTTTCCTTTAAAATAAATGTCGGAAGCAATTATTTTATCATTTCTGCTCATA
This sequence comes from Phalaenopsis hybrid cultivar, assembly GCA_002079205.1. NCBI lineage: Eukaryota > Viridiplantae > Streptophyta > Magnoliopsida > Asparagales > Orchidaceae > Phalaenopsis > Phalaenopsis hybrid cultivar. Next base: position 254,867 of record JXCR01046642.1, on the reverse strand, counting down.
TTTATGATTGTGTGACTTCAGGAACTAATGTGAAGATGTCAACTGTTCCTTCAAGTGTCGTCATACTCACACCTGAGAACTTTGATCAGGTTGTTCATGATTCAGCCAAAGATGTTCTTGTGGAGTTCTATGCTCCTTGGTTAGTTCAATTTATCTCGCCATCTATGCATTTATCATGCATTTTTGGCTAAATCAGTAAATTTTAAGAACATAAAAAATATCAAATTAGTTGTCATAATAATTTTTTTACTTGTTGCAGGTGCGGTCATTGTAAACAGCTTGCTCCTGTAAGTACATATCAGCTTCCTGTTTAGTTTCAGAAATATTTACATGCATACCCACTCAATTCTTATATGTTTACATATCTAACACTTAAATTTCAATTTTTACATACAATACCACCTTAGCTATGCATGAAAAGGTGTAATTGACTTGTTAAAAGTTAAAATAGTGGTATTTTTTATGTGCGCTATGAAAGATTTTGGGTGGCATAAATGTAAAGAGCAAAGTATATAGGGGTGTAAACGAACCGAACACGAACGAACAGAGCTTGTGTTCCTGTTCGGTTCGTTTGAAATTTAGTTTGTTTGAAATAAGCTCGTGTTCGAAATTATTCGTGAAGTCACTGTTCGTGTTCGTTTCTTAACGAACGAGTCGAACACGAGTCGAACACGAGCTGTTCGCAAACAACAAGCNTATATATATATATATATTATTGAGTATTACATTTTGGACGGAGGATACGGTAGATGGTGGTCAGCCTGCAGTAAGATTTGTTATTTTTACAACTCTAAACATGTATAAATATTATTTTGAGTGGTTTTAAAAATAAATTTATTTGTTTCTTAAATTTAAATAAACTATGTGAAAAAATGCATTAAATAATCATAATTTTAAAAATAAAAGTAAAATGAAATGGGAATTTATCAATGTTGCAAGAATGCCGACACGGGGACACGGATACCATATGGATACAAAACAAACTTATTTTTGAAAATATAAAAAAATATATTAAAATACTTATATAAACTAAATAAATAGAATATTAAAAATAATGCAAAAAAATTAAAAATTAAAAATTAAATAACATTAGCTTTCAGGAAATGAAATTCTGTTTGATATCCCTTTTATTTCTTGTTTTAACTGAAGCAAATTTTGTATGTTTAAAAGAGAATTACATGGTCGCTTAATGGACCTTTTATTTCTTGTTTTAATTGAAGCAAATTTTGTATATTTAAAAGAGAATTATATGGTCGCTTAGTGGAACCCTCGTCTGACCCTCTACGAAGATTCATCACTCGAAGAAATGTTGTCTATCAGATTATGGTGACGCACCCTCTCCCTAATAGAATAATCTTTCATAAGGACAATTGGTCTTTACAAGGGACCGCCTCGGAAATTGGCCAAGTATATGTCAATTGGCCGAATGATCATAGCCCACAAGAGAGTCAAATGACCTGACCGAGTAGTTATGAATGTGAAATGGCACTAGAGACAATTAAAGATTTGAAACAGTGCGAACGACGGCTACCAAGGTCAAATGACGCCAAGTTTAGTTACGAATATATAAAAACATAATGGCTCATAAATGTATTCCAATGTTCCCATTAAATTTAGGATTAATCATGTAATTCACTAGACCCTTCCTATGATTTATAAATAGGATGGTCTGAATATATTTCCAGAGAATTTGTTTTGTTTGTGCTTTCTTTTCTCCACTCCGCTCTTTTTTCTATTAATCTTATCCATCCATTACTCTATTCCTTGGGCGCAACTTAAAGGATATTTTGAGATTTAGCATCCTAAAATGTGCGGCGAGCGTGAAGTCATGCCTTCAACAAGAAGAAGAGTACGTAACGAAGAATGAACGCACATAGGAGGAAATTCTAGCATGGAGTCCGTCGGGGAATTTGTGCAAGAATGAATTCAAGAGCTATATGATCAAATAACGGGTCTTATTGCGAAACAAGCTCGAGTGGTACTTCAGGAGAAATCATAGCCTCTCCCAGAGCCTAATCCTCCAGTAACCGAACTTCATGGCCAACTGGCAGCTCAAGGAGCCGAACAGTTGGAAAATCCAAGAACTAAGATAATGTTGGATCTGTGCGGAGAAGCATACTGCAAGCAGCACTAATGGAACCACAAGCGGGAAATATCAAAGTTTACTGCCGATTGGAGAATGCGTTCTCCCAACACATCATTGAACCTGAACCCCTAGAAAAGTTCAAGGTTCCCTCTCTGGAACCATACAAAGGTCGGAGCGATTGGGCCGACCATATTGCATCCTTTGAGATGGTCATCTGCCTTTTCAAGTAATCTGACATATTTAAATTCCGATCGTTCTACACCACCTTGAGAGATTTGACTCTCAAATGGTTTGGTTGACTTCCTGTTGGGATTATGAATTCCTTCGGAGAGTTCAAGAAGCTTTTTACAACACAGTATGCTAGCACCTAGAAACCCTGCAAGGATTCAAAATTCTTATGGTTTGTAGTGCAGAGACCAAATGAGATCCCTTAGGCATACGTTACACAGTTCCAGAATGACAAGCGAGAGATGAGGAACCTAGAGCAGGCAATCGCTAAAGTTTCTCTAGCACAAGGGGTTAAGATTGTGTCTTGTAGATATTTTTTTGGTTGTGAAAACCCGATAATTTGGCTGAACTCTTAGAGTTAGCCAAAAAAACACATCGCGGTAGAAGAGTACATGAATCTCCTTGTCTCAAATGGACAGAAGTTTGAACGTTGATCGAACAAAAAAGGTTCCTGGTACGATGGGTGGAGGAAGAAAGATGGACCTCATCCCAAACGTGAAAGAGGTCGGTTGGTAGGTCGAAACNATAAAAATATTTAAAATAATTTTATTATAGGTTAGAATTTTAAAATAAAAAAATAAAATAAATATAAACATAAAATGATCAAATTATTTAAAAGTTATAGATCGTCCCAAATTTTAATATTTACAAATTAATCACCCTGATGTGTGCTAGAAGGTTCGCGGCGATAGAGTAAGAAACTATCCTATTTGCGTTGCACGAAGATTCAACACATGGATTAAAAAAAGTCGGTAGAGACACTAGAAGTTCTTACGTGGAAAATCTATAAAGAAGAAATCATAGGTATGATTCAGTTGTAAAAATTCATTATAAGTTGATTGCAGAAATCCTTTTCTCACAGTCGGGAAATTGTTTGAAAGTCTTCCGAATTACAATATTGAGGTGCGGATGAACTTGTTGCAAGGAACGGACGGTGACTACTAAGGATCAGATGTAGCAGACAGGTGGTGGTCGACGGCGGTCGGCGGTGGTTGACTGAGACATGAGTGATGTTGGACTTCAGCTCCTCCTTAAAACTTCAATCTCTTTCTCAATTCTCAAGCTCTGTCCTTGCCACCCCTCATGAGAGGGGTGGAACTTTATTTATATAACTTTGGGTGTAATTAATATATGAATATGAACCATTTTAATCGGACGACTTATAGGGTTTCCCTTGATGAAACAATGTTTGATAAACATTTTAGTGCATTAATGTTGTCGAAATTGAATGATCTTGGGCTCAATGGATTCATCTCGCCGAGACTCTCAATTCGACTATAAGCTTATCAAGTTTGACAATTGTTTGACCTTTCAAATATGCTTGAAAAGCTTTCAAGAATGATTTAATGACTTGACCTGAGCTTGATTTTACTCGAAATGGATTGATTTTGGTGTCATTAAGTCCGTCTCATCGAGCCGGTCAGTTTGACTATAAGTTTACTGAAATCAATGCTCTGAATGACCCTTAATCAAAGTTTGACAATTTCTTAATCAAAAGATTGTTCTAGATATGTGCTGTTTCTAGATTCATGTCAGATGATGAATATTTATTGATGATTCATCAGTTGCCCCCCTATTTTTTGAGCAAGTCCAACATTATTGTTTAAAAATAAATAGGATTTTTCATGATACATGTTGGCATCCATTTTTTATGCAACACTACATGACATCTTTGCCGAGTGACACAAGACCGTTTTGGGAAATGTACGTGATCTGCCATGACTTGAGGAGTCGTTAAGACCTTTAAGAGAATGCTCCGGGCATTATAATTGGAGTCTGCACCGTCATGAGCGTGCTCCAAATCGATCGTTATTGAGTTGATGTCGCTCTCAGCTTCCTCTGTGTTGATGATCGATTCGACTATAAGCTTACTAAATTCAACAATTGTTTGGCTTCCAAATGTGCTTGTAATACTTAAAAAAAAATGATTTAATAACTTGATCTTAGCATAATTTGACTCGAATTGAATCAATTTTGATGCCGTTAGGTTATCTCATCAAAACAGCCGGTTTGAGTGTAAGTTTATTATAATTAAAGTTATGGATAGCTCTTAATTAAAATTTAATTATTTCATACCTAAAGATTATTTCAAAATATGTGCTATAAATTGAGATTCGTGCAAGATGATGTCAATTTGTTAATGGCGTATCACACACAGATAAAATTTTGAACTACTGAATCGATGTATTTACTACTGTTCCTTATCGTAACTCGCTATATTTCCGTCGACCCTCGACTCTGATCTCCGAAGCATTGGGCGGCGTTGGTAATCTCTTCCTCCGACGTCGGTGGCGTCTCCGCTTCTTCTTTCTCTATCTCCCCCATCTTCTTTGCGAGAGTGGTCGATTCTTCCTTCTTCAGGGAAAGTTAAAGATTCTGTTTATTGGATCCTTTACTTTCCTTAGCCTGATGCCAATGGACTACGACGATTCCTTCGAATGCTCTCCAGAAATGGTGGATTTTCTTTGCGAGAGGTTGCT
>JXCR01046642.1:120947-249805 GCA_002079205.1 Phalaenopsis hybrid cultivar | reverse complement strand
TATATATATATATATAATTTTTTTTTTTGAGAAAGCCCAATGGCTAAGTATTAAACAGAAAGTAGGATACAGATAGATTGTGTGGGATGGCCCAAACATGACACCTTGCTCACATGATAAGCGCCACATGCAAATGGTTCAAAACAAAAAAAAAATACAGAAAGATACATGAGATACCTAAAGAAAAAAACCATAAAGTGTCAAAATATGTAGTATTAGGTAGTTAGAGAGCGATCCAATTTTGTTTTGCCTCTGCCTCTAGTTCTAGGGAAGGAGTCAGCTAATAAATTGGTAAGATGAGTGTCATTGCCAGTAGTGACCAATGTATCATCCAATAAGTTCCTGAGCTCGAGTCGGCCTCCATTCTTCTTCTTCCTCGTGGAATAGACTTGTTATTCCTCATTCGAAGATTGATTCACCTGATCAGTGGATTGATCTAAAGTGTGTCGGGCATGTGTAGGTTGTTGAACATCAGAAGCAACTACTTGTTGTATCAACTGATCTTTTATCGGATCGAAGGAGCACTCTCGTGTGTCTTGCCATGTAAGTAGGCATTCTTCAATAACAGTGAGTGGTATAAACACATTTGAATATGTACTTGTAGTATAGTGTTCTTCATCAGGAACTGCGGTGTTGAAAAGAGGATCGGGTTGCACCTTCTCAGCAGGGATGGTAGGTGGCTGATCTTTAGCGATATCCGGCAGATGAGGATGCAAGCGATAGTAAATAGTAGAACTGTGACCAAACATACTATAATGAGAGCAATAAGGAGGGTGTGGTTCTATTTCAACATTTTGTCAATGCCCGTTATGAGTGGTGTCAATCCATACCTCATCCAAAGCTGGTTGAATAATATTTCTCTCAACTAACACGAGTCACAGAGGGTCTGATGACAGCAAGCGTAAGACTATCCACCTTGAGAGGTTTACCGTAAGCAGCTGTTAATGAGTAGAGAATTTCCAAGTTGAACAAATGTAATTTTATCCCCGACAACTTTATCCAAACAAGAATGATAGGAGATTCCGCTTTTGGATCAAAATTGACAGTCCACTTAAGAATTTTATAAAACAGTTGTCGATCTTGATAACTTTTCGAGAAAAAATGCGAGTGTAATCGATATCGTGAGATAACTGAATCAGTATATGTCGACCGTCAAGTAAGTCAATATTTCAACTGCCCAATAGCTTCATAGCATCAAAATCTTTCCAAATGATATCAAGTTTTGGGTGTCTATAGAGGAATTCTCCCACTAGAGCAAACACCACGAGGACACGAGAGTACTAGTTTTAACCTCAGTGAGAATAAGAGCAGACTTCCCATTATTTTTACCAAATTTTTTAATGAAAGTGTGATCACCACTACCTTCAAGAAGAGTGTGGAACATTGCATGACTTTTCAATATGAAAACCAGGCTCTGAACCTGAAAGAGAAGCACGAGTAGTANATTTTGCATGTTCCAAAACTATCTTACGATTTTATATTATTTAATAATATCAGCACAAACATGAATTGCAAAATATTCATCTTCTCTTCTCATTATGTTTTTGGAATCGGACAAAGAGGAGGCCTTTCGGATTTGCTAGGGAGAAGAATGTGTTATTATTATTATTATTATTTTGAAGAAGTGAATAATGTCAAAGGAAATCACCACTTCCTTACTCATCAAAACCTTCATCTCACAATTTTTTTTAGATCTGACCTTAGCTTCTGTGCTTTGGACTTCTCCCTGTTGATCTTTCTTTAAAATATTCTCCCCTCCCATTTTAAAAGTCATATTGGTACTTATCCAATGTTATTAGAAGCACACTTCAAAACTTGTTTTGCGATCAAACAAAGCAATCAAATGGTCTGCATATCTCTTTTTTATGAAGGGTAAGCTTGTGCAAGTGCAACACAACTTTGCATCATAGCACTATACGCTTAGCTCTCGCCTAATATCCTATTTTGGTTTTTATGTTTTTTCAACATATGCAGCAAGAATTTGACGTGAATGTTTGTTTCTTAATTTTTCTCATAGTCATTTAGTTGATTTGCTTATTGATTTGTTCTCTCCCAATGGATCTAGTCTTTTCTTTTCATTCTCTCTCTACTGCTAATTTTCTTGCTAGTTTTTATTATTAGTGCTAGTGGTTTCTCACGAATAGATTTCATCTTGTGAATATTTCTCGATGCCTCATGTTCATACTCTTGCTCTACGTCGCCTTTTGATCTCCGGCTGATCATCTTATACCACTAATGTTCTTTGTTTTAAGTTTCCTTTTCAACACTTTATTATTTATGTAGTTGATTATTTTTTTTTCATTTAGATAGGTGAAAATNCTTTTTCAACACTTTATTATTTATGTAGTTGATTATTTTTTTTTCATTTAGATAGGTGAAAATTATTATTATTAAATATATTATTATATTTGCTAAAAATGATACTCAATGTTAAGTATATATGATAGCAAGTGGTGGTTTTGTGCTCTCAAGTAAAAAATCCCAAGTATGTGAGAGTTAGAAGCAATTACAATATGGATATAGATTGCTAATAAAACAATGAAGAACACTTATTTTTATGTGGTTTGATTCCAATTTGGCTCTTCCACAAATAGTCACCACTGAGTTAGGGATTTAACAACCACTAATTTTTGCACAAAATCCTTTGCTATTGAGCCAACGGTTAAACAATCTCAATCATAATTATACACTCTTTAACATGCAAGTGCTACCTAGTATACTTTGCAATGAAATAATTAATCGTTTTGAGAGCTGGAAAAATCCAATATATATATATATATATAAAATTACCAGGTTAGTAATGGAAATATAAGTAACTTTGTTAAATTGCTTTGGTCATCGAAAACTGAAGCTTTTGTAATGAATTTTTGACATTGGCCCATGCTCTTCATTAACGCAGTTTTCTCTGATTGCTTGGAATGAGAGATTTAGATTCAAAGGGGCTAAGAAACATTTTCAGTGGGATTTTAACATTTTGATAATCTTATGAAGGTCTATTAAGTCTAATAGTAGCATAAACGGCTGGAGAGTGATATTTGTGGACGGTTATCCAATTCATACATAAGAAGGTTGTGGTGACTCATTGCTTAGAAACAACCCATCAACTTTTTTACAATGATGTCTTTATTCAATGCTGTAATTTTTGTTTGTATAATTATATCTTCTACTTGATTCATTGCTTACATGACAGGTGGATTCGAAGTAAATTGATAGCTGAATTGGTGACAATATTTAAATAATTATTGTAAAAAATCTTTGATTTTATTTCAGCAAGCTTAATTGAAGGGTCACGGTACTAGATTGATATGAATTTGCACGCTCAAAATAAAATACAAGATTCAATATGCTATGTCTTTCATTTGTGCTTAAGCTTAAGTTAATCCTCCATGTCTTCATGTTTCATGGTCATTGGATTCTATCCCTTGTTTAATTAACCGTACATCATAATCTTTGCATCCTATATGTGGATATTACTTCATTTTGGGCTTTATGCTTTACACGTTTTACATCGAAGCAAAAAGGACCCTTTGCACATTACATTGTCCATAGCACTTTGACAACTTTGGCTTGATCCTATAGTCCTATTTCTCTAATACACATTATCTTATGGGGTCCTTCTCTAATTCTGAATATCTATGGTTGCCAAAGGTTTGTGTAGTTTATTTATTTTTGCATTTGAATTAATTTGTCTTTTCTGATGATTGCTGCTTCAATTTTACATGAAACCTCTCATTCTATGAGGAATTTCTCATCTATTTTTTTTATTTCCCTTTTTCTCTCCACCTCTTTGTTCTTACTCCTATGCTTTATTCATCCAATTCCTGTTGCGCTATTTTGACTCTCCATTGTAATTTATTTCTAGATAAACTTTTAGTTTGATATTTTCCTCTTGTTACTTTTGGGCGTCCATTCGAGGACTTGCTGGAATATTTGAAGCTTTTGGGAGAGAGATTTTATTCGGCGAATGGATTGATTTGGTCACTTTTAACCATATTGAAAAATCAATTTTGCTATAACTGGTATAATTTTGCTACTGTAGGAATTCTTCTTTTTTGGAACTGCTTTTTGCATGGATTCTAATTTTCTATTATTCTCTTAATGATTGAAGAATCACTGAACTCCAGATTTACTTGCTTTAACTTGTGAAAGAAATAATTGAATATATGTACAAATAAGTAGTTCTGCCAAAAAAGCTCATTTGTCAGACCTATGTTACTGGATTTTTTTGTTTTTGGAGCTTCTAAAATTTTAAGGCTCAGAATTAACTGTAATGCTGAGAAACTGGGCTGGGAAGAATTAGAAAAGGATGGATGGAAGGAGGTGGAGGGGCGATTCAAATTCCTTGCAATTGAGGAATTAGAGGATCCATAAAATTTGGAAGGGAGAAGTGTCAAAATGGTCTCTTGATTCTTTGCAAGGAATCATTTTAGTCCCATAGTTTAGAAGAGTGTCAATTCAGTCCCTAGAGTCTTTTAATATCTGTCACTGGACTATTATAGCTCCCATTAAAAGAATCGAATGACTGATTTTACATTTTTATAAACTCGGAGACTAAAATGACCCATATAAATAGTCAAAGTGACTATTTTGGCACTTTATTCAATTTTGGAACAAGCATCATTTGAATTTCTGCACATCTGCTGTCATGATACTTTTGCAGTAATGTTAATGATAGTTTCATGGATGTTCTGTGAAATGAAAAAAAATAACGTTGACAATTAATTAAAATATTTCTTCAATAATAATATATATGGAAATTTTTTTGCCATATAATGTTGTGGAAGCTAAAAGTGGGAATTTAATTTCTTAGCCGAGGACAAGATTTCTCACAATGTTTCCTACTTTGCTTTCAGCTACAAGAGATCCTTCAAATTTACTTGCACATGAGGCTGCATTTGCTCTCGGTCAAATGCAGGACACAGAAGCCGTTCCTGCATTAGAAGAAGTTCTCAAAGATCTTTCATTACATCCTATTGTTCGCCATGAGGTTTTTTTTCTCTTCATCAGTAATATTCTGCATGGCCATTATTACATTTTGAGCCTATTAACTGATTTTATTTGCTAGGCTGCTGAAGCTCTTGGAGCAATTGGTTCAGAGGGAGTTATTACACTGTTGAAAGATACTTTGATTGGAGATCCTATACTTGAGGTACAAGAAACATGTGAATTAGCTCTTAGAAGAATCATGGAACAGAAAAGCATTAATGGAGGTGATGAAAGAACTTCTAATGCCTCACCATTCCATACTGTAGATCCCGCCATACCTGCTTCCCTTGATTTTTCAGTTGATCAATTAAGGTATTTTCAAATGAAAGATTTTTTCAAATCTCTTATTTTATATAAGAAGCTATTTAACCTATTCCACTTCTTGCTTAAGGGAAGTTCTCCTCAATGAAGAAGAGGGGATTTATGAGAGGTATTCTGCTTTATTTGCACTTCGGAACCAAGGCGATGATCCTGCTGTAAGAGTCATCATTGAATCCTTAGGTGCTAGAAGTGCTCTGCTACGACATGAGGTTTCTAATTTATTCAACATATTCTAGATTTAATTTTTTTCTGTATTTTTCTTAAAGTTAGCTTAATATCTAGATTGAGTTTGGCTCATTTGGGAAACAATTGAGTTGAGCTCGAATGAGATTAGTGGTTTTCAGTGCAGAAGTCAAAATCAATTGGTTTATACTCGTTATAGGGTTTTTGTTTCTCAGAAGGATAAAGCTCTGTATGGTTTCAAATTTGATTTTTTGAACTTTTAAGCATCTTGAATCTGAATAGAAAGACTAAATTCATTCATTCTGTTCTACATCATTATGGCTGTTGGAGGTTATCAACATTATCACAGAACTACATGATATTTGAGTAATTTTTATATGTTAAGCTTAATGTTCTTGGTTGTGAATTGGGATGCACACACACACAGACACACACACACACACACAAGCATGTTATCCCGTTCCACCATGCCAATCTAATGCCTTGTAATTAAAGGTATAATTTTCACTCAACCCCAAAGAAATGCAAGCCATTTTTAAAGTTCACTAGCCCATGAACTTTTTTGCTGGACCCTCACAAGGGCTGTAATGCTGTAATTAACAAGTTTTATTCAATCCATTGTCACCGCCACCACCACAAGAAGCCTTTATCCCACTATATGGGGTCGGCTTTTCAATCCATTACCATCTTAATTAATTTATTGATTGTTTAGAACTTCAAATAGAGTACAAAAACATATTTCAGCAATCATCTTGCTTTTATGCACTACCATTAAACTTTAGTAATAGGAAATTCCAATTTTATGCTTTTAAGTGTATAGAACTTCTATTTTTTTACTTAGAAAGAAACATAACAGAAGCATAACAAAGCTGCAAATAAAAAAGGCTAGAATTACTATAATTGCTGAACTAAAATTTTGTGCATACTCGGTAAATGAAACCAAAGCTTTAAAACCCTGATAAATCCAAATATGCTTTGGAGAATAATTATCCAGCAAGCAAATCAGATACACAATACGATATCCATGATTGCGTGCATTAGAATCTACCTTTCTGGCAACCATTTTCACCAAAATAGATTTTTCCAACTGAGCTATCAAACACACCTACTAACTCATTGATTTTATCTGAAGGACTTTGGGGTTCATCCCCAAACGGTAAATTTTCTTCTCCAAAGGAGCCAAGCCTTTACCTTTTCTTGCCATCCAATTGTAATCAGACGGTTTCAATTTGATTTGGGTTTAATTTTAACATTTTATATATATGTTACTAATAATATAAACTTTATTTGCTATATTTAGTTTCGTATCCTTTATTAGAAAACTGCATTTGCTTATTAAAATAATTTTTATTGGGCGACGAGACTCCATTTGGTAAACAGGGAGATGTTTCTTACCTTAGATTTTGGTAGGATTCTTAATTGAGATTGATTTCTTCCACTGAGTTTCTATGCAGAGATGATGCATGCCGTGAGATTACTTGAGAAATCATCGCTTATTAAAGTACCTAGTACATTGATTAGCCTTTTGTCCTCTTCTAACGTGTGATGTTTTGCTGCGAAAACCTCTAGTGCCAAAGCAATGGCAGCTTTAGTACTAAAGAAGATGAGGTCATTCTAGCTAGTTCTCATGCGAAACAAGCTTAATAAATGTTAAAGCTCAAAATCAGCTATAGTCATATAAATATATTATTTACTGCCATTTATTATTGGTTTTTTTAATATTAAATTATTTAATAAACTGTTGCATGGAAGATTCATAAAGCCAACCTCAAATAGTTGGGATTGGAAGAATTGAATGCCTTGCTGGCATCATTTTTTTTTTGTGATTCACAAACAACATACAGTTGATTGAAGGAATAGATAATTTGGTGTATGAGGGCGAATGATATCAAGTGTTTTTGTGAGAAGGAAAGTTAGGCTTGGATATAAAATGATGTAGCTTATTTTCTCTAAATATTACTTGTTAATTCCCCATGATAGTCGGAATAAAATGAATGTGATATTTCTAGCTTAACAGTGTTTTCCTTCTGTCTCAGAATAATAAAAGTTTTCTCATTGCGAAACCCAAATATTTCGAATTAGACTGGTGGTATTTCTAGCTTGCATTTTTCTCCTCTGTCATTCCCAAGTAGGTTATCTCATGATTGAATATATAGATATTTTGGTAACTGATACTGAGAAGTAACTAATGCAATAATCTGATTTCAAATGCAATGTTTCTACTGGAAATTCTCTGGGGGGATTTGGTGTTCTTTGGCGGCTTTAGATGATTGATCACAAAGCATTCATGTTAGAGGAGAAGATTGCAATTTTTTTTTAATTTTCTTAATAATTATCTTACTGTTGCACGTATAAAAATTTTGAGGCATTTACATACATACCGCCCAATCCCTATATATTTACATATCTAACATCTAAATTCTACTTTTTATATTTATACCACCCAAAATTTTCATCTGACATAAAAAATAACCACTTTTTTAACAGGTGAAATGCACCTTTTCATGCATAGGAATTGATTTAAATGTATGCAACTCTTTCAATAATTTTTGGCTTTTATTACTAATGGGATTGTCGTTAGGTTTTTCATTCTTCATTTTGCTTGTGGTGTTGTTGATGTGATGTTAGCTACCACCAAAAATATTTCCTTTCATTTTTAAAACATTCTGATTTATGATGGAAGAGAACTAGGGGTATGCACATTTTCCTTTTGGTTACATATGTGTCACCTTACCTATGAATGAAAAGGTGTATTCCCTTTTTAAAAGTAAAGCAAGTGATATTTTTTTAATGTGAGTTGAAACATTTGGGTGGTTTAAATGTATTTAAACTACATGTTAGATATATAAATACTTAAGAATTTGGTGGTATCTATTTAAATGCCCCATTCTGAAGCTAAAATCAGATTGTAGTTCCTACTTTTAACGCCAAAATTTTGACACATTTTCTCATACTTCAAAGAAATGAATGAAAATGCGGGTTTTACATGAATTGGGTTACCTCGAAGTATTCAGAAGAGAATTTTTCATTTTTTTGTTTTAATTAATAAACAAATGGATATTTTATTCTGCATTCAGGTTGCATATGTACTGGGCCAACTCCAACATAAGATGGCCGCTTCAGCATTGGCTGATATAATTAAAAATGTTGATGAGCATCCGATGGTTAGACACGAAGCTGCTGAAGCACTTGGTTCCATCGCAGGTAAATTTCTATCAGTTTTCTACATCATGGTCTGGAGTTCGCTTTAGCTTATTAATTTAGGACGATTTACATACATACCACTCAATTCTTATGTATATACATATCTAGCATCTAAATTTCAATTTACACACACACACACACAGATATCTATATATATATATATGAGAGTTCAGATTGAAGAATAAGTGATCCTAAAAGTGAACAAATTAATTGAAGTTGGTTTCATTTGAGAGGAGAAATATCCTTCCTGACTAGCCAGTGCTGCACCGGTTAAAAAGATAAGGGTGCAAATACGTGTGTTTATAGATTTGATAGATCTCAACTTTTTGTATATAATATTTTCTTGAGTAAGAAGTCACATTGTCCAAGATATTCCCCTTTTTCTTATGCTTCGCCCTTTCTTTTTGATCTATAGTTTGAAATGTACTTTGACCTTTGTTTTCTTTAAAATCTTCCGGGTCTTACTCTGGCTACTGGGACCCGCACTGATAGGAGTTTTGCTTTCTTATGGAAAAAAAAATATCCTTTGAATTTCTTTTTTTCTTTTGATTTGCACTGAAAACTCCCCAGGGCCGTCACAAGGAAAGCTAGAACCAAAATTTAATCTGACATAAGTTGGAACCACGCGCATCTAATGCATCTTTTACTAAACTCAATTTAGTCGTATGTAAACCCAGAGCAATAACATGATGAACCAAGAAATCTCCCATATATGTATATGTATATATATGCCATCTTCAATATGCAGGATAAGGTGATTTCACTTTTTAAAACTTAAAATAGTGGTACTTTTGATATGACATGAAAGAATTGGGTGGTATACATGTAAACAAATAAATTTTGTGTTAAATATGTTAATATATAGGAATCGGGCGGTATGCATGTAAATGCCCTATTTCTAAAATTTTCAAGCTCACTAATGAGCTTGCTTATTGTTTTCATAGATTTTTCATCAATGCTCTTTATTTTCCATCATGTTATCAATCAAATATTTTTTTTAATCTTTTGAAGGTTTAAGTATATTGAGATGATATGATATTTTTCACTTATTTGTGTTATAGATAGTGAAAGCATTCAGCTTCTCCTGGAATTTGTAGATGATCCTGAACCTATTGTTTCTCAGAGCTGTGAAGTGGCTTTGAGCATGCTCGAGTTCGAACGAGCGGGCAAGTCTTTCGAGGTAAGTCAAAATGATACCGCAAAATTTCTTTTTTCATATCTAACACTTAAAATTTGATATTTACATTCATAGCACTTTCATGTCATATAAACATATGCAGGAAAATGTGCTTTCACTTAAAAAAATTTTAGTAATAATGGTGGTTTTGATATAATTTTAATGCTTTGAGTGATATGTATGTAAATATGAATGTTTATGGGTTAGATATGTAAATATACAAGAATTGTGCGGTATGTATCTATGTGTATGAGTATATGCATGTATGTTTGTATGTATCTATATGTATGGATGGATGCATGTATATGTATGTATGTATGTACGTTAGTGTCNTATATATATATATATATATATATATATATATATATATATATATATATATATATATATATAATATAATATATATAATATAATATATTATATAATAATAATTGTTATTATACTATTATAATTATCGTTTGCCTATTCTTCTCTCGTGGATGTCCTCACGGCGAATTGGATGTCCATCCTGGCTAAAATCGATGTTTCGGATGCGTTGGCGCAGTCCATTTTGTCATTCGGGGTCATCCGGACCACTTTTTTGACTATCGTGCTCAAAACGATAATTTGCATATTTTTACTTCGCCCGCGAAGCCGTAGCGAAGTGGACGTCCTTCGTACACGAAATCAACATTCCGGACACACTGGCGGGGTCTGTTTCACCATCAAGGGTCATCTGGACCACTTTGTCAAGCGACCGGGCCAAGTCGAGCAAAAAATTGCGCGCGACGCGCCACATAATAATTTTTGCCCCGGTCGGAGTCGTCCGACGTGCCAAATGCCGACCGGCCTTTACCTAAGAGGAAGTCATAGCCTAGCAAAATGACCCCAACTACGTGCCCCTCAACACGTGTCGAAAAGGTCTCGGGTAGATGTCTGAACTACCGGATGGCTACGGATAGGCCATAAACTATCCTGAGTCATGTAGGTGGACACCCTACATTCATGACATCAAAATATTATGCCAACACGCGTGTTTATCTCATCAACGGAGGAGATCTAGCTGGACAATGCCTTCATACATGAAACGCGGGCTGAGTCAATGCTGAGGAGGATGACATAGTCAAATGGGAGTGTGCCACATGGAGTTTCGGAGCCACCTAGGATCTAGTCAGCGCTACACGTTTAAATAGATAAATATGGTATTTTATAATTTAAATAAATATCCCTAACTTCAAAAATCCATATCTTGGTGTAGAAAAATCACAAAAATAAAATAAAAAATACCCTCTTACTCCATGAATAGAGAAAAATAATGTGAAAATAATTTCAAGTTTTTTTATGCTTATTTTATTTTTATTTAATTAAATATGATTTTGAGTCTTTTAAGTCTCCATGCATGTTGACATTTCACCATGACTTGAAATGTTGGTATATTGTTGCCTCTTTCTAAAGGAACATCCTCTGATTTTTCCAAAGTCATAGGATATCTCTAGACATATATAACTATTTCCCATGTTTATGTGTATTATTTGCATAAATAATCATAATAATTAGCATGTTGCTTAGAGAAATCCAAGAAAATTTTTGGAGGTTTGCTATGACCAGAGAACCTTTTTGAAAATATTTCATGGGTTAAGTCATTACGATTGCACTTAATTTCCACCAATCCTAAAACACAAAGAAAATTAATTTTGGGAAACACAAGCATCTAAATGACTTGATTTTTAATCTCCACTGTGTTTAAAGTTCAAAGAACTCCCCATAAAAATTTCAAAATATTTGGAGCTCATTTAGTAACTCAGATTGAATTTTCATGTTAAATGACATTTTGGGTACTAAAATAATTTTTAACAATTAAAATATAACTCAAAAAACTATTAAAATTAGTTTTAAGAGTTCTCTGTGATCAGAGGAATTTTCTAAAAATAAAATGGTAATTAAAATAAAAACTTTATTTTTAGCCTACTTTTAATATTTAAATAATTAAAAAATGACAAAAATCAGAAAAGTAGTAAAATTTATTGAAATGTTTTAAAATTATTTTCTAATCACTTAAAAGCAATTGGAATATTTTTCCAAATTTTCTAAGTGAACATGTTGATTTTTAAAGCTTAAAATAATTTTTAAAGGCTAAAAATGTATTTTTACTAAAATAGTTCTAATAATTCAAATAAAAATAAAAAAAATGTGAAATTCATTTTTCTAGGTTCCTTGACCTCAGGGAGATTTAATAAAAACATAAAATTTAATTTTTCACATTTAAAATATATTGTAATTAATAAATACTCCAGAACTTAAAATAATTCTTAATACTCAAATATAATTCAATAAAGCATGAAATTTGGCCCCAATGCTTCTCTAGTCTAATTCTACCTCTAGTAAAAATTTTAAGAGATTAGACTTTGCCTTGGTCAAGTTATGGAATTTTCTTTGAAAAATCTTATTTTTGCATTAAAAAAAAATATGTAAATTAAATTAAATTTTTAAAAATCACATTTTCTCTTCTGATGTTTTAATTGGCCCATGAGTGAGGTGGGATGAAAATTCTAAATTCATTTGAATTAAATTTGATAAATTATGAAATGATAGAGCCTTAGGGACAAAAGTGTAATTTTGGAAATTTAGCCTTAATTAATATTTATGCTTAATTCAAAGAGGGAAAAGGGTAACCTCTGATTTTAACTAACTTATTTGGATGATTGAAACAAAAGGGGATTAATTTGTAGAAATCAACCTCACTCATTCCATAATCAAAGGATAAATTTGTAATTCCTTAAATTATTAAAATTTGGAAGTCTATTAAATTAAATGATCTTTGTCATAGGGGTATGACTTTGGAAGTTGATAACTTTCTAATTTAATACCCCTACTAGATGTGAAAATGACATTTAAGTGTTTTGAAAGTGAATAATTGTTATCACTTAAAAGTTCAACTTCTTTCAAAATATTCAAGACATCTGCCTAAAGGGCTTAGTAGTGACCTAAGCTAAATCAAATCTCTTTTAATGAGAATTAGTGAAGTAAGCATAATTAAAATTGAACACCTTAAAAACACTACAAGCCCAAATTAAAAAGTTGGCTAAGTGACTTGATAACGCTAACTTGCCCCCTTTAAGGATCTTCACCCACATAACCTCCAAATTAAATGACAAATGATAATTAGCTTACTCTTAAGGATAATTTAAACATGAATATTCATTGAACATTAAAGGTATTTACAGAATGGGTTATTAAGCAACATAATAATTTTAAATGAGCTCGAGACTTTTCCCCTGGTAGTTAGAGGGAAGCATAGACCTGCTTCTTCCTTTAGACCTGTTGGATACCTCAGAGGTCTACTAAACTTAATATGTTTTGCTTAACAAAAATCATACTTAATCAAAATAATAGGGACCCACTGAGATATGACCAAGGATTAGGTAGGTCACCAAAACCTTACCTTTTCCGCTTTACATAAAATGCTCTAACATGCATTTTGAGTTTCAAGTTGTGGAACGAGAAGACTTTCTAGGTACGCTTTTATAGTTTACAACATTGTCTTTTCTTGAGCTTGGACACTGTACTTACTTACCTGCATGTATGAACAAAACACAAACTTACATGCTAAACAACGATGTCACCCTGCATGAAAACTAAAACTGTCAGGATAGCGACAAAACCAAAACCAAAATTAAAATCATCCATGATAATAATCACCTCCACAACAATTAAAATATAAAACAACCCAAAATTTATTCACAAACATCACACAAAACAACAACTCAACTAAATTAAAACGTCTCTATCAGATGATCGGGAATCCCTCGGAGGAGGTAACCTATAGTTACTAACGAGGTTTCCTACGGTCTAAATTAAAGTATGAAGCTCATTAAGTTGAGTTTAGTAAATTTAGTTGGACTAAGTGAATCTAATAGAAAATAGCGGTGCAGGAATGAGGGAACCATAGGATCCTAACCAGTGTCGCTCTAATCAAATTTAACATGCCCCATAATATTTAAAGAACTGCAACCATAGGGCCACCTGATTTGACATCATAACTGGACACCTTAGAAAACTTAAACTCGTCATGGCAAGGAGCTTAAAGCTAGCTTGATGGGTATCATGACCATCTTCAACAAAAAAATCTATCTTCCCCAGCTAAACAATTTTCCTTCCTTAGAATTAAACAACAATTCGTAGAGTTTCGATGTTGTTTCCTTATGAAACATAAATCCTCAACTCATCTTTAGGCATTTGCATGATCATATTGTGTTAAGCCCTAACTCGTCTTAGGATTCCGAGGTTGTCGTTTGTCACGACCTAAATCCTCACATCAAGCCCTAACTCGTCTTAGGATTCCAAGGTTGTCGTTTGTCACGACCTAAATCCTCACATCTTTCAGGTTATTTGTGTGGTTGTTTCACAAAAATGTAAGCCCTAAATAAATAAAATTTGTAGGATGAAACACCTAAATAGCTTCTCCTCAAAACTAAAGTCAAACAAAAGGATAGACTGGGAAGTTATCAAGGTTCTCTTCCGGATCTATGACATCCACTAGTTCTTCCTCCTTTGGACTCTACAATAAATGTTCCAAATTTCAACATTCCCATTTCACACCTCTTTGTCCAATATCATTGAAAAGTCCTATCCTTCGAAATCCTTGAAGATAATATTTCTTGATTTTTATCGAGAGTTTTCTTAGATTACTTCGGTCATTTAGGATGTAATTAACTATAGGGGCTTGCCCTTATAAAAAGCTCATCCAAACCCAGCTTAATATAAACCCTATTTAATTATTCATATTAAATAGGGGAAATTGTTCGCAAATAAAAATGGTTTCGCAGACCAAAACAGATGTCATATATTTCTCAGTTTATTTGATCGAGCCTCATCCTCAAATCTTGTGTTTATCCTTCGGGATAGATATAGAGTTTGAGGTACAACACTCTTTCATTTAAACTATGAAAAATATGGAGTTAGTTTGATTTTTATAAACCTTTAAACTATGAAAAATATGGAGTTAGTTTGATTTTTATAAACCTTAAAATGTCCTTCCGACGCGGGCAACGAGATTTCAATTCCGGTGACCGACAGCTTCTTAAAGGCAACTCCTCCAACTAAAATAGTGCCAACAGCTTCTGGAGACTCTGCTTGGGACTACCTTTTCTCTCCATTTAAATCAAGAAATATTATCTTCATACATCGGTAATGTGGTGTTCATGTCTATCATGGACCAAATTACTCTTCTTCCATTGACATACTTTACCCATTTCTGTCTTGAGAAAGTACAACCAACTCTTTGGACTTCAGGACTGTCTGTTCAATCACCTTTTAACAGAATGGTTCAAGAGGCCATTAAGGACTCTTTAAATCTCCATATGGGGTTGGACTCCCAATAGGTGTGTTGGTGGATAAGTTCCACCTGGGCATTATGTGTTACTAAATGGGTCCCGTACTGGGTCCTAAATACTTCACATCTCCCTTCCAAGTATGATTTGCTATTTTACAACTTAAATCAAATTGTGTTGTGTCGTACGCGCTTCAAAATTAATTAAATTTATCTACTTTTAAATTACTTTTTTACTAAAAAATTTAAAATTCCCACAAACTAAGACTTACCTAGTCTACAGATCAACCTCTGTTAATTTTCAGTGCTTGCACTAAGATTACAAGGTTTTGGCCATATAACTAACCACAAATCTTTCTGTTTTAAAGTTGTTGCAATGGCCTACCCAATGTTGACTTTTTCTTGCAACTTATCGACAAGCCATGAAGCCTATAATGTTGCTCCTACCATTAAGTTCGAAGCCATATTTGAAAACCTCGAGGTTATCCTATGGAAGGCCCCGTTCGTCATAATGAAATTCATCGCTTCGGGAATTCAAGAGTCATCTGCTGAATTCGACATGAACTATCTTCAGGACTTCCCTTCTTATAAAAAGTCCAAAAGTACTGTTTCCACTACGACAACTACCAAGCCTGTTGTCCTCGCTGCTGTTAAGGCAAAAAAAGTTATGATCATTAAAGATCCGACTGAGGGATTAGCTATCACACCATCAGTGTTCAAAATTGGATCAAGTTCAAAGACTGCACCACTAACCCAAACTCAGAAGAGAAACCACAACAAAAGAGTTTGGAGGGCTACTAAAGCCCAAACTCCTGAGAAAATACCTGTCAAGGAAAAGCCTCACTAAGTGGAGTTAGAAATACCAGAAATATATCCACTTCTACAAGGAAGTAGATTCCATCCTTTAATGGATACGAATGGATACGGGAGTATTCTGAAAATTGTCGTTGCATTACCTTTACCTCATGGACAGGGTGTGGAGAGAAAGAAACCTGCTCCTATCACCCGAGTCAGTTCAGTTTTTTAGAGGCTAGCCTCCAAAAATGGTTGTTCAATTAATGAATTACTTAAACGAGTGGGGCATGCAATTTCCCCTCGTGTGAAGAAAAAAATTTTAAAGGACATCAAGTCTGCCCAATGACCTCAAAGGTTAACTGAAAACTTGCTTGCTCGTATTCCCGTCTGGTTCCACTTTGGAAGCAGAGTTCATACCGCTATTGTCACCACAAAGTCCACCACTACTAGTACCACAGGTCGTTGACCAGCTAAGCTAAGACTGGGTCCACGAATTCTATTGAGCACACACCACAAAGAAATTCCTAAAATTTCAAAAGAAAAGATGAGGAAATTACTCGGTACCGTAGTTGGTCTGCACCATGGGGAGCATACTTCTCCTCGACATCCTGATGTTTCCGGTAGGACACCTTGCACCGAGACATCACCGTCAAAGAATAAAGTGTGGATATCCAAGGTTGCTGTACCAATACGGTCCAGTGAGCCTAAAGGAAAAGATCATGGAATGAAGCCAGGGTTCGAAGTATCTGACATCGTCGCAGCAATTGCCAGTGAAATGGAGGAGCAAGAGGAGGAAGTATAGCAGGGTCCTCCAGATCTTAGAACAATCAAAGAATTAATGATCAAAGAAAAAGTTGAAAAGCTCAGAGTCGAGATTTTCGAGTTATCTCGAGAGCACGGAGTCTCCATTGATGATGATGATGAAGAGTTTGACTATAATCAATACCTTAAAAAAGATTTCATGGATGTCCATATCATCGATGTCATCAAAAGCAAAGCACTGCATCTGGGTGTGAGGCTCAACCTCTCATCAAAGAGAATGCCTTAGATGAGCTACGTAAGGCTATTCTCCTAAGCAATGAGCAAGTCAACCAACTAGAGAAAAGGATAGAAGAGATGGCCGCCGCCATGACCGCCACGGCCACCATTCGGGCGCAATCACAAGCACCGCAACTAGCCTCTCCGGAGATCAACCAGCTAGAAATCATACATATCATGGATGAAAGAAGAGAAGTTACCTCAGCAAATAGAGATGAACAACCAAAGAAGGATTCTCCATCGAGTGCCATACTAGAGAAATAATTTAAGCAAATGGTCGAGCAAGTTCGAGAGGCCTTAACCCAATCTAAGGGTGGGGCGTTGATTTTAAAGGGTAGACCCTATCTAGAGGAATTCGATGTCGTAACCTTCCTCAAGGGTTTCGTAGCCCCAAACTTAAAGATATTTGATGGGACTAGAAATCCTAGACAACATATAGCACACTTCCAAGCCAGTTGTAACAACACAAGGAATAGTGAAGCTCTCCTCTTACAGCAGTTCGTTAGCAGCTTATCAGGGATCGCCTTTGATTGGTATGTCGATTTACCCAACGGATCAATGAAAACCTTTACCAAGTTGGAACAATTATTTGTGAAGAGATTTTCTGGAGTGCAACACCATGTCTCTATAGGAGAACTCATGATGGAAAATGAAAAGCCTTACGAGACTTTGATGGATTACATTTTGAGGTGGAGAAACTTTAGCATGAAGTGTGAACCTCAGCTACAGGAACACCACACAATTAAGATTTTATTCAAAAGCATTCATGGCCCAGTAGCTTTCATGCTAAAGGGACTCACTATCAAATCCTTCGAGAAGCTACTCAGCAAGGCCAGCAGTCTTCAAGAAAAAATCAAACATATGGATTCACACGAGAAGTCCAAGACAACTAGAATATTTGAAAAGAAGTCAGGAACAGTAGCAACTGTCGATAAAGGAAAACAGCTAATGAAGATATATGTAGAAAATCCTTGTCAATCTTCATCATAATAGGCTCAGAGACATAAAAGTGAGTCTAGCAAGTGACCGCCTCAAGGAGAATCATCTCTAACAGAGAATAAGAGAATATCTTTGGTGGAACGACAGAAAATTGTGTATTCTTTCAAAGATGAAGCCATGTTTAAAATGTTTAGAAGTCTGATGAAAAAGCCTGAATTCATACTACGAGATCCAAAGAAGCCTAAAGAGCTTGACAAGAAAGATCAAATAAATTATTGCCTGTTCCACCGATTGCTGGGACATACTATAGAAGAATGTTTCATCTTTAAGGATTGGCTATAGAAAAATCTCAAAGAAGAAAATATAACAATCTCGAAAAAATATTTAACGAAACCTGAAAAAGTTTCCATAAATATGATTTCGGCCGAGACAATTTTTCCAATTAATCCATATAATGGAGAAGAGGGATGGACTACGACTTGGGACGAGCTCAAGAGGGTCCTAAACCAAATAAAAAATTCATCAAAACAATCTTCTGCATATATCAGAAAATATGAATGGAATGAATTTTGGAGTAAATCATCCAAGAAGATATTGAATCAAATCCAGAATGCATCAAAACAAGCCTTTGTTCAGAATCTTCAGCCTGTCAAGCTCGAGATGAAGATTCCACCACAAGAGCCGTTGTCGTCAAAGGCAAATAAAAAAAAGAACACTACCATTGCAAAGATTGATAGCATGAGGTGTAGGATAGGGGCTGCCTCTATTAGATTTGTTATCTCGGATTTAGAGAAGAAAATCCTCGAACCCCTGACTTTGTATGATTATCTTTTTGCCCCCCACCCCCCGGTGTCTTATGAATATAATGATCATGATTTCAGCTATGTTTTAACTGTTTCTAGTGATGATGTAATCGATAATGACCAATCTAGCCTCAATCTCAATTTCCATAATGATCCTCAAATCGTACTTAAGTCCAATGAACTTGCTAACAAGACTGTATAAGACATCAACAATATCAGCGACGACAGCACTGGGAGTGAGGAACTAATCCTCGAGCACCATGGTGCACCACTTGTCATCAACCTAGTTCTTTTTGACAAAGAAGAAGCACTGGAAGATTCAACGATGATGTCTCAAGAAGAAGAAATTATAGAAGTGAACTTAAGGAGCGGGAGAGTATTACCCCTAAGAATAGCTCCAACAGATAAAGGAAAACAAATAGTAACTCAAGAAGAACTACCTCCACCCCCACCAGTGGAAGAACCACACAACCAAGTGAAAATTGGAGGACCACATAAAGTGGATTACAACGTTCTAGCTCATCTTAGGAAGTTGCTAGCTCGATTAAGCATCTACAATGCTCTGATCCTGTCAAATGAGATGAGAGAAGCTTTGGTTACAACCCTGCTGGATCCATAGATTTGCTTAACTCAGTTGGCCAACAAATCTTTGGATGAAGTTTGTTCATTGAAAGAATAACCTGGGGTAACCTTTACAGATGATGATTTGCTGCTCGGTACCGCCGACCAGAATCATCCACTATACATCTCTGTTAACATCGGCAGATATGTGTTATCTATAGTTTTAGTAGATCCTGAAGCATCCCTCAACTTGTTGAGCCTAAGAACATTGGCCTATTTGCACATCAAAGCTCAGGAGCTTATGACCGATAAAAGGATGCTAAGAGGATTCAACCAAAAGGGAGAAAGAGACCTTGGATCGATTAAATTACTTATGAAGGTTGGAGAACTAGTAACAACCGGTAAATTTCATATCAATGATGCTGAGACCTCATTCAACGCTCTACTGGGTCAACCATTGATTCATGAACACAACATGGTTCCGTTGTCTCTACATCAATGCATCAAGTAGTACAATGAGGGACAAGAATATTGCATCAAGGGAGATCTACAACCGTTTTTAGTTCATGAAGTTGGCATTCATGAGGATGCTGTCTACTACGCGCCTCTGAAGAAAATTACTTTCTCGCATGAAACTATGACAAACAAAAGTAAAGATTCAGAAGAAATGCAATGGTAGGGCCATTCAACTCTACTTCAGCGATCTTCCACCACTCTTTTGCAACAAATTAGTGGAGGTTCTTTTAGTTCGTGCACCCGAGGTTGAGGCTGGGGACATGGACGGGGAAGAACCAACTTAATCATTGAATGGACTAGGCCAACCATCAACATTGGTGAAGAGGACAGTTCCAAAGATGAAATAATGATGACAAAACAGAAGAAACCTCAATATGAGATATCCTTAGAAGATGCTGAGAAAAGTGAATACGAGACAATGTATGATCAGATAAACCACTATGTGAATGCTATGCCCCTTACTCTGATTCTCCCTCAAAAGGTCGAGAGTTTAGAGGTCAAGGAAGTCTGTAGTGTTGGTTCAAAGCTGATCAAATTTTACCATGTTTCTACCCATACTGATCATGAAAATCATGTAAATTTGAATGATGATGATCCTAACAAACTAATGGAATTAACTTTTGGTTACTTTTCACCTTATGTACAAAAGCTAATTCAATAAAGACATTTATCAAAACAAATACCAAAAGATAAATTTCAACTTTTTGAAAATTTATAGAATGTTAAAAGTCAAACTCCCAACTCGAAAGAGGGTCTTGGATTTGGTACAGACGAATCAGTCAATGATTCCGAATTTTGTATGGTTGTTGATGGTGAATCGGAAGAGGATTGCCTCAATATAGAGGATGACTCTATCGATCAGCTAATAGAAGATGCTCTGCTAGAATTTGAGGAGGAAATTAAATCAACTATTGATGAGTTGAAAGAAATCAACCTTGGGACTGAAGAGCAACCCCGACCTACTTTTATAAGTTCTCTACTCAACGATGAAGAATCTTTGGAATTGATCAAACTGTTAACAAAATTTAAAGATTGCTTTGCATGGAGCTATGATGAAATGACAGGACTATCAGCAGAGGTTGTAGTTCATAAACTTGGGGTGGAAAAGAATATAACCCCGATAAAAAAGCTCCAAGAAGAATGCGCCTCGAAATAGAGTAACAAGTCATCACCGAGATAAAAAAACTAATAGATGCTAACTTTATGAAAGAAGAGCAATACCCCACGTGGTTGGCTAACATTGTTCCTGTGAAGATGAAAAATGGACAAATCTGTATTTGCGTCGACTTCAAATATTTGAACAAGACATGTCCAAAAAGCGAGTTTCCACTGCCAATACCAGAAACAATGGTGGATATCGCTTCAACACATGAAATTTTCTCCTTCATGAACGGATCGTCGAGATACAACCAAATCAAGATGGCTCCCGAGGATGCAGCACTTGCAGCCTTAAGAACACCGATCGGGATGATAGAGTAACAAACCAACGAGCAATGACAAAGATTTTTGATGATCTCATTCACAATCAAGTGGAATGCTACATGAATGATTTGGTCATCAAGAGTAAACGAAAGATAGACCATTTGTACGATTTGAGGATCGGGTTTGAACGATTACGACGATACGACCTTAAAATGAATCCCTTAAAGTGCGTCTTTGGCGTTATCTCTGGAAAGTTTCTAGGATTCATTGTCCGTCATCAAGGAATCGAGATCAACCCAGATAAGATTAAAGATATGTTGGAAATGCCTCCTCCTAAAACCTTGAAATAACTACGATCATTCTAAGGGAAGTTGGCATATCTGAGACGCTTTATTTCTAATCTCTCAAGTAGGTGTCAACCCTTCTAGGCATTAATTAAAAAGGATGCCAAATTTATTTAGGAAGACAAATGCCAGCGGGCTTTTGAGGACGTTAAACAATATTTAATGAAACCTCAAGTTTTCACAGCACCTATCCCAGGGAAACCTTTGATACTTTACACCGCAGCCTTAAAAGACTCTCTTTGAGCCCTCTTAGCCCAAGTCAATGATGAGGGTAAAGAAAATGCACTCTACTACTTGAGTTGTCGTCTAATACTGATGGAAGTATGGTATCCACCTATTGAGAAGCATTGTCTCTAGTTAATTTTTGCCAACCAAAAACTTAGACATTACATGCTCTCTCATAAGATTACCCTAATCTCGAAATTTAATCCATTACAATATTTGATGACCCAAACAACACTCTCTGGACGTCTAGCAAGATGGTCAACGATCGTATTGCAATTTGATATAACTTTTGTTCCCCTCGGTGCTATCAAGGGACAAGTTCTAGCAAAATTTCTTGATACACACTCACTGCCAGCTGGGTCCTCTCTGAACGCCGAGTTACCAGATGAACAAATACTATAAATTGAATTCTACAGTGCACAACACTGGGAAACGTACTTTGACGGTACTTCATCAGTCAGGAAAGACAAAGGATCAGGCACAGTCATACCAGGCAAAGCATAGATCGGTTTGATCTTTATCACGCCAAATAAGGGTATGGTGAGGTTCTCATACCACCTGACAGATCAATGCACCAAAAATGAAGCACAATATAAAGCTTTAATCACCGGATTGGAGTTGGCAATCTCAATGGATATAACAGACATTACCATCTATGACAACTCACAACTCGTCATCCAGCAAGTCACCGGACAATACAAAATTCTGAAACTAAGACTAGCAAAATATCACTGATACGCAATGAAGCTGTTGGAACAGATTCCCTATGTAACTTTCTACCAGATTCCTAATGGAGATAATGCACATTCCAATGCTCTAGCAAAACTCGCTAAGGAGCTGGCATGTCCTCCGGAGGATTCCATCAAAATCACAGTGCAAGGAAGAAAAAATTTGTCTCAAATCAACCTCGACAATCTACACAAGCTTGAAAAAGAAGAAACAATGATTGCAGTTGTGGATATCAACGAAGACTGATGCAAGCCATTAATAGAACATTTGCATACTGGAAAGCTGCCAAAGGACAAGTTTGAAGCACATCACATTACGAAAAGGGCTATGTCATACGTCGTAGTTGGTAAAGTCCTCTACAGGAGATCATTCGACCATATGTGGCTGAGGTGTCTAAATAAAGTCGAGGCACAAAATATTGTCAAAGAAGTACAAGTCGGATTCTGTGGCACTCACCAGTCACGGTCGAAAATGAAAACAAATATTAAAAGACTAGGATATTATTGGCTAGCAATGATGTCCAACTGCATGGATACAAATAGAAGATCTCAGCAGTGCGAGATGCATGGGGTGGTCTTGCACCGATCTTCGGATGTGCTAAACCCAATCGTTGCCTCGTGGCTTTTTGAGTGTTAGGGCATTGATATAATAGGTCCGATAGACCCTCTATCTTCCAAAGGACACAGGTTTATACTTGCCACTACATATTATTTCTCTAAATGGGCAGAGGTTGTGCCGTTATGAGAGGTTACGACACAACACGTTCTCCAGTTCTTCAAAAGACAAGTTGTCTACCATTTCGGAGTATCGCACATAATAATTTTCGACAATGGGACAGCTTTCAAAAGCTCCAAAATCAATAATTTTGTCAAAAATATGAGATAAATTGGAGATACTCTACAATTTACTATCCTAAAGCAAATGGATTGGCTGAGGCCTTCAACAAAATAATGGTACATATTTTGAAGAAAATATTAGATGAAAACAAAAGGGATTGGCACAACAAATTGCTAGAAGCTTTGTGGGCCTACCAAATGACGTTCAGGACTCCCACTCAGTGTACACCCTACATTCTCGTGTACGGTCTGAGGCCATGTTACCGTTATAAATTCAGAGACCATCTCTTAGAGTCACATTTGCCAGCTAACTCACAACAGAAGAAAATGCAAAGCTTAGACTTGAAGAACTAGAGAGACTTGAAGGAAAATGACTTGAAGCACAACAATAATTGGAACTTTACTAGGAAAAGATGGTACAAGCTCATGACAAATTAGTCCACCCAAGGACATTCAAAGTTGGTGACCTCGTCCTTGTGCTCAAAAGACCTATTCTTACACACCGCAAGATAGGTGAAAATTTTGAGCCAACTTGGGAGGGACCGTTTGTCATTGAAAAGGTTTAAGCAGGAAGAGCCAACCAGTTAGTAGACTTCTGGGGTGAAAAACCCATG
Organism: Phalaenopsis hybrid cultivar; assembly: GCA_002079205.1. Taxonomy (NCBI): domain Eukaryota; kingdom Viridiplantae; phylum Streptophyta; class Magnoliopsida; order Asparagales; family Orchidaceae; genus Phalaenopsis; species Phalaenopsis hybrid cultivar. The sequence goes on along the minus strand of JXCR01046642.1, from coordinate 225,804 downwards.
CTACCAATCAGTGAACGATACTTGAAAATATACTACGCAACCTGACATTATTTGCCGCCACTTATTTTGAAATTTTGAAATTTTGACTGCTTTGGGGTTATCAATGTGGCCAAAAATCTGTGACGGGGTCCAAAATTTTTGTAACAAAATTAACCTCAATATAATGAAATTTTTTTAAAATAATTACACTTAAAATTCTCTCTTTTCTACCTTTGAACTTAATATTCTATTAAATTAAGCAAAATTCACACATAAATAAACGATCTCTTCACCCAAATAAACTAAAATTTCCTTTAATAAATACTTTTTTTTGTTCTTGTTCACGCTAAGTTTCAGCCCACTAACATTTTTCCTGTTGTCTGTAGAGAAATTTCAGTCAGAGGTTGATCTTCGCCTTTAAAGATGGCTGGAATCTCGCACAAAATAAAGAAATGGCGCCGCAGGGCTGCCCATTACGAGGGACATTTAATGAATCTCGTAAGTTGACGAGAAAAGGAAGGGCTTCCCTCACTGCTAAGGTTGACCACCAAAGACAATGCGTCATTGAAAAGAAAGAGCGTGATGGTACAACAGGACCCAATGGAGGGACCCAATTGTCTACCATCCATGATAGCTATGCCGGCTGGGGGCCTGGTTGCTCTTGATAATGAAAGATTGTCAGACGCTCTGCTACGAAGAACACATCACAGGAATGCTAGCTGCCGAAAGCAGAAGGCTTTCTTACGAGAGTAGAAAAGATGCCAAAAAGAGGCAGAAAATTTACTCACACCTATTTCTGAGGGGAACATTTATGACCCAGGAATGAGAGAAACTTCTTCATGCTTATCTGCCACAGATGATAAATCCAAGTTTGTTACAGAGCCAGAAATACCACTAGCTTCTGATGTTGTATGCACAGGTTGCCCTACTTGCAACGCTGAAATATCTGCACGATCGTCGGCTATAGGGGCATTCGTGGAATGCCCAGACTGCAATTTCTTGCACGTACAACACTATAGTACATTGAGGAGTACGCTTCTACAAATGATGGTTCTCAGACTGTGGATTACTTGATAGAGGTAGAGCCATATGTCCCAATGGATGCGGAGCCATATGTTCCGAGGGGTACAGGGTCATACATTCCGTTAGAGTCAGAGTCATTACCAGCTAGGGTTCAGCCGCCGTTGAAACAAGGGAACTTCCTCGACAACCACCGATCATAAGCACGACAGAATATTACAAAATAAGCAAAGTGAACAAAAGAAATTTTGAATTCTACAAAGAGGTACAAGGGAGTTTCATCAACATACTTGAAGGATTGGAATTATACACCAGGGTCTTCTCAAAGAGTGATGAACAAAATATTCTTGAATGCATTTTTGACCTAAGGGATAGAGGTCGAGCACGTCGGCTCATGGAAAGGACCTATTCTGAGCCGAGGAAATGGATGCGAGGAAAATGGAGAATTACTACTAGTGTGGCTGCTGCTATAACTTCACAAATGATAGACTAAAAAATCTGCTTGGAATTCTCAGACAAGATCAGGTGGATCCACTATCGCCGATGATAAAGTGGATGATTAAGTGAATGGTCAGGTGGAGTATATGACCCGCTAACAACATTCCTAATAGTTACATTATCAATATCTAGGATGAGGGTGATTGTATTCCTCCACATATAGATTACCGTAACTTCATGAGAACTTTTTGCATGGTCTCATTCATAAGTAAAAGAAACATCTTATTTGGAAAAGAAATTGACATTATTGGCCCTCATGAGTTCAGAGGATATGGGGAGATTCCTTTACCAGTTGGCTCAGTACTTGTTCTCAAAGGCCTACGTTGTCAAGCACTGTATTTCAGGAGTATGACACCATAGGGTGTTTGTGACTTTCCGACGGATGGATGACAGAAAAATACCGTACAGATTTCAGCTAGATCTAGAACTGGAGGAGCTATTACCATACGAGCTATGGGAGGGTTGTACCTCTAAGTACATGCAAAGGGAACTCTGTCCTGGAGCATGGCTTAGAAGGTCTTCTCGATCAGGAGTTCATCACAACATGAACAGATAGTCAAAGGATTCTTTTCCACTTTACTACATTACAACAAATATGATATATATCAGAGATACTCAGCCTATGATATTTACTTGGCCTGAGATATTTTGGATGTACTTTGATGCATTAGCATATTGTAATTTTTGAGGCGTTAGCCTACACTTGATCTGTAAGATTTATCGGAGCAGACTAATGAAGTTTCTTTCAGAAATTTGTCTGTTTGATCAATTTCCCCAATTGTGCAACGGATAAAAGCCACAAATAATACGTTGGTTCAAAATTACAATGAACAAAGAACAAAACAACAAAACAGCAAAATTTTCGATGATAATAAAATTCAAATGAAAAAAATGTGTAATAATAATAATAACAAACAAACAACAAAAAAATCTTTTTTAAAAATTAACCAACTAAAATTAAATTCTTGAAAATATATTTTGAAAATTAAACATGATAAAAACAACAAGAAAAGAAAAAAAATATGTTGAGTTGATTCTCTCGATTTTGAGGTCTCTTACTCTTTACTCGCACAGTACAACTATCTTTGTCTGCATTAATTCTCTGAACATCCCTGTGGAGTTTCACGTTTGCACAAAACCTCACAAAATTTCACAAATCTTCTTCAACAATATCAACCTTTACACACGACACATATATTTGGATTCAACATCACCAATTCTCATTTTATAATCAGTTCCTAACTTCTGATTCACTTCTTTCAAGGTCGGTCCTTAACTTCTGACACTCTCTCTTGAGATTGATCCATAACTTTCAATTCTCATTTTTGAATCAGTCCTTAACTTCAGATTCAATCCTTTGATGTCGGTCCTTACCTTCTAACTCTCTTTTGAGATTGATCATCAACTTTCAATTATCTTTTTTGAATCAGTCCTTAACTTTAGATTCAGTCCTTTGAGGTCGGTCCTTACCTTCCAACTCTCTTTTTAGATTGATCATCAACTTTCAATTCTCATTTTTGAATCAATCCTTAACTTTTGATTCACTTCTTTGAGGTCGGTCCTTACCTTCTGACTCTCTTTTGAGATTGATCATCAACTTTCAATCCTCATTTTTGAATCAGTCCTTAACTTCTGATTCACCCATTTTTGAGGTCGGTCCTTACCTTCCGACACTCTCTTTTGAGATTGATCATTAACTTTCAATTTTCATTTTTGAATTAGTCCTTAAATCCTGATTCACTCCTTTAAGGTTGGTCCTTAACTTCTGACACTCTCTTTTGAGATTGATCCTTAACTTTTAATTCTCATTTTTGAAATCAGTCCTTAACTTCTAATTTCTTCCTTTTCGAGGTTAGTGCTTAGCTTCCGACACTCACTTTTGAGATTGATCATTAACTTTCAATTCTCATTTTGAATCAGTCCTTAACTTCTGATTCACTCTTTCAAGGTCGGTCCTCACTATCCGACTCTCTTTTGAGATTGATCATCAACTTTCAATTATCATTTTTGAATTAGTCGTTAACTTTTGATTCACTTCTTTTGAGGTCGGTCCTCACCTTCTGACACTTTCTTCCTAAGATTGATCATTAACTTTCAATTTTCATTTTCAAATCAGTCCTTAACTTCTAATTCACTTCTTTGAGGTAGGTCCTTACCTTCTGACTCTCTTTAGAGATTGATCATCAGCTTTCAATTCTCATTTTTGAATCAGTCCTTAACTTTTGATTCACTTCTTTATGGTCGTTCCTTACCTTTCGACTCTCTTTTGAGATTGATCATCAACTTTCAATTCTCATTTTTTGAATCAATCCTTAACTTCTTATTCACTCCTTTGAGTTCAGTCCTTAACTTTTGACACTCTCTTTTGAAATTAATACCTAAACTTCAATTCCCACTTTGGAGTTAGCACTTACATACTGATTCTCATCCTCTAGGGACACTTAAAATCTGATAACTCAAAACCAACTCTCCAATCCCTAGCGAGAGTTCATACCTCTTGATTTTGATCAAATATTCACTTACTAATTCCCCAACAGAAATAAATAACACACACAATTCTACACTCCTTTTGTGTCTGTTAACTCAAGAGTCTATATTGGTTTTGTTGATCTTATTGGTCAACACCAATACGCGCAGTGTGCTTGCTCAACACACCACACATATTAGGGGTCCATTTGTTGACCTCAGTTTTGGTTGAGGTCTAGTTCTTCCTCTTTAGTACTCTAGGGTCTAGCCATAGGACTTTCCTGTTGGCTATTCCTAGAAAACTAGAAAAGGAACCCGGCCATTAGAAATTCCAAACTCCTCTTTACTCAACTTGAAGCTCTACATATTGGTCCTAACCTCTAGCACTTAGTAGTTGGGGTCATTATGAGGGAGCTCGAGGAGAATTCTCATAGGACTGTTTGACCTTAGGGTTGACCATTCGTGTTCTTCTAGAGCTAAGGCACTCACTACAATCAGCTCACTCACAATCACTCAGTACCCTAACCCAAGATTTTCTTCACTTTATCCCTTAATCCTCAGGGAGACTCATGTAGATGGTCCCCTAAACCCATTAGCCCTAGGCTAGGGCTTAGCTAAGACTAATACATAGAGGACCCAAATGGTGTTTCCATTGGTCCATAGCTCATTTATGGTAGTTGACACCCCAATTCTACCAAAAATACTCAATTTGGCCTTTTGCACCTAAACTCCCCCAAATTACCTAAATACCATTGAAACCCTAAGTTTGTCCAAAATTTCCAAATTTACCCAAAATACCCAAGTTTGTTCAAAAGTCATTTTAAACCTTTCGAAAATACCCAAATTATTCAAAATCACAAAAAATTGTCAAATTACCAAAATGCCCCTCCTTAGCCCAATTCCAAAAATTCCCAAAAATCCCAAAAATTCCCGAAACCTTCCAAATAATCCTAATTTTATTTTTCTCAAAAACCACATGACCCAATTTGGCCAATTTGACCATCTTTATCGAAAACCCCGAAATTTCCCTTAAAAGGGCCAATATCCCCAAATCCACCTTAAATGTCAATCAAATTGGTCCCAATTTTCCCAATTTCAATCCTAAACTTAAATTCACCTTCTATGTGACTAATTTAAATAAAATACAAGCTTAATTGGCTCATTCTTTGAGCCCAATTTTGATTTAGGTTAAAGCCTCAATTTTGGCCACATGACCTAATCTCACCCAATTAAACCCATAGCCCACTCAATTTACCACAATTTATGTTGAAAACTATTCATAACATCCCTAAACATCAAACTTGACCTTCAATTGGCCTTGATGAAGCCTCAATTTCATTTAATTTCAACATAAGTCAAAAGCCCCAAATTTTGCCCCAAATAGGTTGTGCCTCCAAATTTCACCAAATTGATTTCCTTAACCCCAAAATTGGCACCCAATTCATGTTGAAAACTCTTCATCACATGGCTATTGACCATTATCAACAATAAATTTGGACTTAGCCCAAGCCTAGCCCAATCTAAACCCAAGTTTAGACCAACATGCCCAAATTGACCAAAATCCAAAAATCCTTCAAATTGACCCTCCAAATGAACTCAAAATCCTTTCAATCCTTCACCAAAAATGTTCATTACAATCATCTACATCAAATGAATCAATCAATTTGGCCAATTAACATGGCTGGCATAGCCCAAACCCAAGTCTTGGTCATTTGCACCCACTTGGACTCATGCACAAAAATTGACCTATACATGTCAAATTGGTCAAGGCAAGGCCGCCACAGCCAAAGTTTGGACCCTATTGTCCAAGCCAAGCCCCATGGAACCACCCAAATGAGCCATGGACCAAGGGATCCCCAAATAAAGGCATTTCATTCCATATTTGCTTAAGCCAAGGTTATTTTCGCCAAAACTAAACACCAACCCATTTAATTGCTATGACATATTCCCCTGGCTCACCTGACCTCCTAGCCGCCTCCCCTGACATGGTCGGCCGGCCTAGTGGCCGGAAAATGTCCAAACCGAGAGCCACCCCCATGGAATTAAACCTAATTTAAACCTAGAGGCCACCTCATCAAAATTAAATCTTAGATCCTCTCTGCCCTCCCCCTAAGCAAGCATTTTCACCCCCAACTGGCCATGACAGCCACCCAAAAGCCCATTTTATAAAAAGCTCACCTCCACGGCCTTGGAGAGAGTGCTAAAAATTTTTCAGAGAGAGCCCTCCAAATTACTCCTAGAGCCTCTTTGAGACCTCCTCAGTGCAACCCAACCACCACATTGCCTTGAATCCCCTTGTCGGAGTTCAATTTTTGAGCTCATAACCTTGTTGGAGATAGAACAGAGCACTCCACACCTCTACACTCCACCAAAATCAAATTAAACTCACCCACACCTTCCCCACGGTGAAAGAAGAAGAAGCCCCATGAAATCCCCCTCATATAGAGCCCCTAGCATAACTCTAGACCAACACCTGAAATCAAGCTTGGTTGAATTCGTACCTAGGCCTTTCACCACAATAAGATGTTTAATCCCTAGCCTCCTTGGACCTCCATGAACGTGCCGAGCACCTCTGATCAAAGTTTCCCTTCTCAGAGCAAAATTATTTAACTCCCCCTCTTCTTGAGCCTATTTTCATTCTCTATTTAATTAGGCTTAATTTAATTACATGATTATTCTATGGATGTGTTCTTCACACTTAGACGAGCATTTAGAAACAAACCGCACTTAATTTGGTTAAGAAATAAGTGAGAACCTAAGCTTTGAAAATGGATGGTTCTCGGGCTAAGGCATTGGGGATGATGACGGGGAGCCGTCCGATCGCTTTTTTATCTCATCAATGGATGATATCTAGCCAGACACCGCCTTCATACATGAACCGCGGGCGAAGTCAGCACTGAGGTGGATGGCGGCATCGAATAGGAGCATGTCGCGTGGAGTTTCGGAGCCCCCTAGGATCTAGTTAGCATCGCGCGTTTAAATAGATAAATAGGGTATTTTATTATTTAAATAAATAGCCGTAACTTCAAAATTTTATATCTTGGTGTAGAAAAATCACAAAAATAAAATAAAAATATTTTCTTGCTTAGTGAACAGAGGAGAATAATGTGGAAATAATTTGAAGTATTTTTATGCATATTTTATTTTTAATAAATTAAATATGGTTTTGAGTCTTTTAATTCTCCATGCATGTAGACATTTCACCATGAGTTAAAATTTTAGCATATTGTTGCCTCTGCCTAAGGGAAGATCCTCTGATTTTTCCAAAGTCAAAGGATATCTCTAGACAGAGATCCATATTTCTTAAGTTTATGTCTATTATTTGCATAAACTCATCATAATAATTAGCATGTTGCTTAGAGAAATCCAAAAAAATTTTTTGGAAAGTTTGCTATGACCAGAGAACCCTTTGGAAAATATTTTATAGATTAAGTCATTAAGAATGCACTTAATTTCCACCAACCCTAAAACATAAAGAAAAGTAATTCTCAGAAACACAAACATCTAAATGACTTTATTTTTAATCTCTACTATGATTTAAAGTTCAAAGAACTCCCCATAAAAATTTTGAAACATTTGGAGCTCATTTAATAACTCAAATTGATTTTTTAAGTTAATAATATTTTTGGTACTAAAATAATTTCTAACAATTATAATATAACTCAATAAATTATAAAAATTAGTTTTTGGTATTCTCTGTGATTAGAGGAATTTTCTATAAATAAAATGGTAATTAAAATAAAAAATTCATTTTTAGCCTATTTTTAATATTTTAATAATTAAAAAATGATAAAAATCACAAAAATAATAAATTTCATTGAAATATTCTAAAATTTTTTCTTAACCACTTAGAAACAATTGGAATATTTTTCCTAATTTTCCAAGTGAAGATGTTGAGTTTTAAAGCTTAAAATAATTTTTAAAGGCTAAAACTCGATTTTCACGAAAATAATTCTAATAATTCAAAGAAAAATAAAAAAAATGTGAAATTTATTTCTCTGGGTTCCTTGACCTCAGTGAGATTTGAAAAAAATATAAATCTTAATTTTCCACATTTAAAATATTTTGTTATTAATAAATACTCCATAACTTAAAATAATTCTTAAAACACAAATATAATTCAATAAATCATGAATAATGGCCCCAATGCTTCTCTAGTCTAAGTCTACCTTTAGTACAAATTTGAAGGGATTAGGCCTTGTCTTGGTCAAGTTATGGAATTTTCTTTGAAAAATCCTATTTTTGCATTAAAATAAATATGTAAATTAAATTAAATTTTAAAAAATCACATTTTCTCCTCTGATTTCTTAATTGATCGATGAGTGAGGTGAGATGAAAATTCCAAAGTCATGTGAATTAAATTTGACAAATTATGAAATGATAGAGCATTAGGGGCAAAAGTTTAATTTTAGAAATTTAGCCTTAATTAACATTTAGGCTTAATTCAAGGAGGGAAAAGGGTAACCTCTGATTTTAACTAACATATTTGGATGATTGAAACACAAGGGGATTAAATGGTAGAAACCAACCTCACTCTTTCCATAATCAAGGGATGAATTTGTAATTCCTTAAATTATTAAATTTTGGAAGTTTATTAAATTAAATGATCTTAGACGTAGGGGTATGAGTTTGGAAGTTGATCAATCACTAATTTAATACCCCTACTTGATGTACAAATGACATTTAAGTGTTTTCATAGTCAATAATTATTATCACTTAAAAATTCAACTTCTTTAAAAATAACTAAGACATCTACCTAAGTCTAAAGGGCTTAATAGTGACCTAAGCTACATCAACTCTGATTTAATGAGGATTAGAAATGTAAGCTTAATTAAAATCGAACACCTTTAAAGCACTACAAGTTCAAATTAAAAAGTTGGCTAAGTGACTTAATAACGCTAACTTGCCCCCTTTAAGGATCTTCACCCACATAACTTTCAAATTAAATGACAAATGAAAATTACCTTACTCTTAAGGATAATTGAAACATCAATGTTCATTTAGTATTAAAGGTATTTACAAGATGGTTTATTAAGCAACTTAATATGTTTAAATGAGCTCGAGACTTTTCACCAGGTAGTGAGAGGGAAGCATGGACCTGCTAAACTTAATATGTTTTGCTTAAAAAAAATCATCCTTAATCAAACCAATAGGGACCCACCAAGATATGACCTAGGTTTAGGTAGGTCACCAAAATCTTACCTTTTTCTCTTTACATAAAATGCTCTAACATGCATTTTGAGTTTCAAGTGGTGGAACGAGAAGACTCGCTAGGTACGCTTTTATAGTTTACAACATTGCCTTTTCTTAAGCTTTCCACACTGTGCTTATTTACCTGCATGTATGAACAAAACATAAACTTGCATGCTAAACAACGATGTCACCCTACATGAAAATCAAAACTGTCAGGATAGCCACAAAACCAAAACCAAAATTAAAATCAACCAAGATAAAAATCACCACCACAACCTTCAAAATATAAAAAAACTCAAAATTTAATCACAAAAATCACACAAAACAACAACTACAACTAAATTAAAACGTATCTATATAATGATTCGGAATACCTCGGTGGAGGTAACCTACGGTTGCCAACGAGGCTTTCCATGGTCTAAATGAAAGTACGAAACTCATTAAGTTGAGTTTAATAAATTCATTTGGACTAAGTGAATCCAATAGAATATAGTGGTGCTGGAATGAGGGAGTCGTAGGATCCTAACTGGTGTCGTTCTAATCAACTTTAACATGCCCTAAAAAAATTAAAGAACTATAACCATAGGGCCACCTGATTTGACATTATAACTGGACACCTAAGAAAACTTAAACTCATCATGGCAAAGAGCTTGGAGCTAGCATGGTGGAAAGCACAACCATCTTCAATAGTAATTATCTTTCCCAGCTAAACTATTTTCCTTCCTTAGAATTAAACAACAATCCATAGGATTTCAAGGTTGTCTTCTTAGGCAACATAAATCCTCAACTCATCTTTAGGCCTTTGAACGATCATATGGTGCAATATAAGCCTTAACTTGTCTTAGGATTCTAAAGTTGTCGTTTGTCACGACCTAAATCCTCACATCTTCCAGGTTATTTGTGTGATCGTTTCGAACAAATATAAGCCCTATATAAATAAAATTTGAAGGAGGAATCACTTAAATAACTTCTCCTCAAGACTGAAGCCAAAAAATATGATAGATTAAGAAGTTACCGAGGTTCTCCTCCGGATCTATGACATCCCCTAGTTCTTCCTCCTTTGGACACTACAATAAATGTTCAAAATTTGAATGATTCTCATTTCACACCTCTTTGTCCGATATCATTGAATAGTCCTATTCTTTCAAACACTTGAAGATAATATTTTCTTGATTTTTATCGAGAGTTTTCTTATATGACTTCGGTCATTTAAGATGTAATTAATTACAGGGACTTGCCCTTATAGGAAGCTCATCCAAACCCAGCTTAATATAAACCCTATATAATTCTTCATATTAAATAGGGGAAATTGTTGGCAAATAAAAATGGTTTCACAGACCAAAATGGACATCGTATATTTCTCAGTTTATTTGATCGAGCCACATCCTCAAGTCTTATGTTTATCTTTTGGGATAGATACAGAGGTACAGTGCTCTTTCATTTAAACTATGAAAAATATGAGGTCAGTTTGATTTCATATTTTTTTTAACATTAAAATGTCCTTACAAAGTGGGCGACGAGATTTTGATTCCGGTGACCGAAAACTTCTTACGGGCAATTCCTCCAACCAAAATAGTGTTGACACTTTTAGAGGATTTCTGATTATGAAACTGGGCTCTGATATACTGCAAGTAATAACTTTAAAAACATACAGGCTTTAAAGCGTTAAATGAAATATAATATATTATAAATAATTTGCTAAGAATTAAAAACAAAAATATGAAAACTGAAAAAAAAAATTGAAAATACTAAAAATGTTGAAAAAGAAAAATTCTATAGTTACTATTATAATTATGTCCACAACACAACATGAAAACTTTTACTACAACAGTTCTCAAATGAAAATACAACACATTTCAATCACTAATAAAAAAAAACAAAAAAACAAACTACATTATACTCATAAAATTATCAGTTTTCATCTCCTTACTCATCATCAACATCTTCTTCTTCTTTTTCTTCCTCATCTTCATCCCGAATAGGAGCATAGGGAGTGAAACTAGGACAAGGAGGAAATTCCACATTTGGCTCTCCCCTAAGATGTCTCTCCATAGCATTCTCAAAATCAATATCCTGCTGAACTCTCCTTTGTTGATATTCATCCTTATAAGCATTTATTGCTCCAATCTCTCCCAACTAACCCTAAATATTAATTATGTCCATTTGTTGAATCATGAGTTGGTCCCTAATGTTTTCTAATGATGCAGGGTGAGAAGTAGATGCCCCCCGCAATAGATGTAGAGGGTCTATCCCTTCTTCTCTCTCAAAATTCAATAAATGATTCAACTCTTTGAATCATATACCTCCCAATAGGATTCTATGGTTGTAATCTTTCTTCATTTATTTGGGACTCTACTCCTGATTGTTCACATAAAGTGAAAATCAGAGCATGCTATCCCAAACCACTAGCTATAGAACTATCAGCTATACTTTGAGCATGATGGACTATAAGGGCACCAACATCTTTTGCTTTCATGTTTTGAATGCAATAGTTCAACACAGCTCTACTTTCGTAATATTAGCAAGATGATTCGTTGGCAATAATCTAGCAAAAAAAGTGATGCCATACCTTTGACCGGCTAGTCAACATAGAAGCAGGGAAGTTAACTATCTTGTTATTTTTACTCTTTTACTCTTCTCTTCCATCAATCAAAAAGGCAAGCACATCATCTAGTGATGAATTAGTCAAAAAAAATTCAGCATATTCATCAAAAAATACATTTCTTAGCCCATAAAAAGTATTGATCTGATCAACAGTAAATTCAACTTGTTTACCTCTCACCAATATGTCATCGCCAGCAGTGAACCTCAAGTTGGAATAAAAATTTCGAATCATCGGGACAATCGCTACTCCATTGAAGTAGCAGAATCTTTCTCACTTTCTGGCAAGGATCAACCTTTCAATCTTGCCACACGAGTTTGTAAATGCCTGTTCTTGGATCAATCTTCTGGTCTCCATTTGTGTATTGTAATTATGTTTGGCCTTGAGGTTAGCGTGAATCAAAATCCTCGGACTTCTTCCTCTCTTAACTTAGGGAGCCGTTGGAAATTTTACTAAAACCCAAATAAATTTCAAACAAATTATTATATCAAAAATCTAACTCCTCAAGCAAGATTACTTAGTAAGAAACTTTTCACCATGAGTTTTTTTCAAGTTTTTTCACAAAAATCCCAAATTTTGGATCCTACATAATGTAGGAAAAATCAATGGTGAAATAAAAAATTTCTAAGTTAAAGTGAAGCTCTTACCAAGAGAAGATGAAATCTATGATTTTTAACCTCCAAAATCTTCTCTACTGTCCTTAATAAGAAGCCCTAGGTAAACGTTAAGAGGTAGGAGACGACCCGAGCAATGAAAATGGAGCTTGTCCAGGCGATTTCAAGGTTTTTAGGTGATCTAGAGTGTTTAGGTCTTTGGCGCATCATGCGTCAATGCTCTATAAAATGGTGCATCATGCGTCAATCTGACGCATCATGTGTTAGAGCTTAAATTCACCAGATTTTGGTTTATGTGGAAATATGCTCTGTACCGCCTTACTTCAACCTCTAATTAACTCAAATGAACATTGCTAAGCATACACAAACATCATTCTAACACCAAAATTTCACAAACAATAGAAAACTCACATTTATATATAAAATCTACGCTTATACAAACTAACAGTTTTCAAGCCAACAAAACATCAAATTCAGTGCTCTAAATAAAACCAATATCCTAACACTAAAATGTAAACATCAAACTACAAAGCATAACCATAAATAATGTAAAAATAGAAAGGAAATGCAATATAACTTAACAAACTAACACAAGCAGTACTAAACAAAACATTTTGTGCATAAATTAAGTTCAAACATCTTCTTCACTCTTATCCTCCTGAATATCTCCCATCAATTGGTAGTGAACATACAGGTTGTAGAAGGGTCGATATGGAAACTCATGAGTTAAATCCTCTCCAATCTAATAATGTTTCTTGAACATAGGTACAAAATCATCGTCAATACACCCAGTATGTTCAAAATGTTCCTTCAGTCTCCAATCTAAATGATCCAGCATTTCATAAATATTCTCAATCACATGAATAAGATTTTGCATCTCTTTCTCTATTTTCTTGATTCTCTTCAAAAGTGCATTTGAATTATAGTAGGGCTGAATAGGTGATGAAATTTGAGATCCTTGATCCATCAGCACATTCATATCATTTTTATCTCCCATTCCAATACAACTGCAATAGATGTCCAGATCCTTCAGCTTCCATGGAAGAAGCACTTTTTTCAACTTTCATAAACTACTTATGATTGACTGCACAGTAAGAAAATAGTAGATGGGAGGCACAAAATGAGACTCTGAATGGCCCTTTCCACCTAGACTTGGAATGTTAAAATTCTCGTCTTTGACTAAATCTAAATAACGATTCATATGAATTATAATATGAATGAATCTCGTATGAATGGCTTTTAAAGAAACTATAATATTGAATTTATTGGATTTTGAAATAAAGGGCCATTCATATGAATCGTTATTTAGTTTTGAGGGTCAAAGACGAGCTTTTAAAGAAACTATAATATGGGAATTTAAAGAAACTATAATATTGAAAATACTTGTGTTTTTGTTGCAGGTATATCATTTTTAGGCATTCAGAGGAAAAAAATAGCAAAACCAGCAAATTTTGGAGCAAAAACAGCCAATTTTGGGAGCAATGAAGCATGATGTTCCAGATTGGCGCATGATGTGCCAGGTGCGACATTTTCAATTTAAGGCGGTTCAAGATGATTTTTTGCATGAATTTTCAAAGGGACACTTGTTCTAAGCACCTCATGGAGTGATTCAATGCATTTAAATACTATGGAAGGTTCCAATTTGAAAGGATTTGACTCTTTGATCAAGGAGGCACATCTTTTAAAATTCAAAGTTTTGACTTTTGAATTTTGGAGGGAAATTGAAATTCTTTTGAGAGGAAGCAACCCAAAAGGAGGAGGGACTTCTAGAGTGTGATGAGAGGGGGAGAGGAGAGAGAGAATTGGAGTGAGTTAGAGAGAGAGAGAGAAGAGGAGATTTTCTTCTAGGGTTGTAAGAGAAGAGGGAAGGTGAGAGATTTCTTCTTCATTAAATTTCTAAGAGAGAATTGGGAGTGATTGTAAAGAGGGAAAGGCTTGGAGAGAATTTCTAGGGATTTGCTTGGGAAGGATTGTGAGTTAAGTTGTATTTTTCATCTCTTTTATTTATAAACTTGTTTTTATATATGAAATCCGTATTTTATCATATCTTTCTCATAAATTCTGAGTAGTCTTTTTTATACTTCTTCCTTCCTTAATGAAATGGTTTTGTTAAGAATTGATTTTTTTTCTATAATTTTAAATTTCAATAATTTGTGATGATATGAACTCCTGTCTTCATTAACTTTTCGATCTGGCCAATTGAATTGTTAAAATGTGTTGAGAAATATATGTTATGAAAAGGGGATATGATTTCTACAACAAAAGGAGAATCAGATTTGATTGCATGGGAGAGTTTTTCATCCATGGGATTGGGTGCAAATAAATAGGAAAATATACTTCGTTGGATGTAGAATTGGTAGATTTTGAGGTGACAAATTAGAATCCCCAATTTAGTTCAGTTGATTGGAAACTAATGCGAGCATGTTAGCCCTTAGGTAAGGGAGTAGTGGGAGCTCTAAAGTGACAGTCGGTATCCTCTCCCAGCATAACTATGGAATTAGAGTCCAAACTCTGGATTAGTCAATGTTCTTTATAGCACTTACGAGAAGATAGAGAATAATATTGCTCCTATTTGGCAGAAAATAGTTTTTAAACATATTTTTCAATTGATTTCAATTTCTTCACAAGCAGTATTTTCATTTTAAAGGGGAAGGATGTTTTCTCATACTTGAAATTTTTGTTAACAAAAAACTTTATTTTATTTCAGCAATTTACTTTTGAAAGTTTAGTATCTAATTTAATTTACTTGTTATAGTCGTACATCTGCATATTTAGTAGCATTTCACTTAAGTAGTTTAACTTCAAACTTCATACTTTACTTTGTTTTTATTTTTAGTTTATCATAGAATATAAATAGCTAGCTTATATATATTTTCAGCTTTCCTGTGGGATCGATATCTAGGATTTCATTAGAGCTCTATATTATTTGAAAGATACTTATACTTGCATTATATGTAAAAGGGAATTGGGACTTTAAAAGAGGTTTTAAAGATAAATTATTTTCATTAAAGTTACATTATTATTTGGGTTACATTGCATCATTATTATCAATTTAATATTAATTTTCCCAAATTCTGCATCAAGTTTTTGGCGCCACTGCAGGGGGAAGTAACAAAAAATATTACTTATTTTATTTAAAAATATAAAAAAGAAAAAAAAAGTATTTTTAGTTTAGTTTGAACATTTTCTTGTTTAAGTGTATCGTTTATTTTTAATTACTTATTTTATTTTGTTTATGCGTAGTATAAGATCTGAAAACTTAGTACCTTACGATCGTGAATTAGAAAGAACTATTAGAAAAATTTGAAAACAACAAAAAGATAACAATCATTCTAGCAAAATGGCTTGCAACTTAGGCAATGTTGGAAATGAGAATGAGCATCATCAAAGACCTTTAAAGAAGTATGCTAATCCTATAGCTGATGAAATTCATTTGAGTATGCAAAACCCTGCTTTAGCTGCCAATCCATTTGAGCTTAAACATGCTATTATCCAAATGGTACAAAATAATCAGTTTGGAGGAACACTAAATGAAAATCCAAATTTACTCCTTGCTAGCTTTCTAGAATTATGTGCTACATTTAAATATGATAGAGTGTCAAATGATGTTGTCAAACTTAGTCTTCTTTCCTTTTTCACTAAGGAATAAAGCTAAGATGTGGTTAAACTCATTAGCACACGGATCTATCAGAACTTGGGGAGACTTATCACAAAAATTTTTATCTAAATCTTTCTCACCTTTAAAAACTGTTAAGCTTATAAATGATATTTTATCTTTTTTTCAGTTTGAAGAGAAATCAATTTATGAAGCCTGAGAAAAATTTAAAAATCTCCTTAGGAAGTGTCTACACCATGCGTTTCCAGATTGGTTAATAATTCAAACATTTTATAATGGATTGGTTGGATCCCTTAGATCGATAATTGACACTGTTACTGGTGGATCATTAATGTCAAAACTATTCGATAAAGCATATTCATTAATTGAAGAGATGGCTACAATTAATTTTTGATGGCTCTCAAAAAGGGTGAATCCAAAAAGAGTAGCTAGTATTCATGATTTTGATGCAATATCTATATTAGCTGATCAAATAGCTGTTATCTCAAAGAAGATAGATCAATATGGAATGAATTATTCTCAAACAACACCTGTGCTTGAGGATAAATCACTTGGACAAATGATATAATCTCAATCTTCTTATGAGACTTTAAATTCAATAAATAATTGTTCTAATAATTCATATGCCAATTATTATAATCCAGGATGGAAGAGTCATCCAAACTTTGGTTGGAGTAACAATAACTTAAATACTTTAAATCCACAATGGAGAAACAATGTTGCGAACCTAGTGGGAAACTCCAACAATCAAGGAAATCAAGCTTATAAACCTTATTACCCCCAAGATTTAATAATTTGCAAAATAAGGAGAAAACATTATCAATGGATGTATTGATATTACAAATGGGAAGTCAATTACAGAGTTAAGAAGATGCAATCAAAAACATGGGAAATCAATTGGGATGTATTGCTACTGCACTTAGCAATAAACCTACAGGAAAATTGCCTAGTAATGTTAAAGTAAATCCTAAAGATCAGAACAAGGAGCAAATTAAAGCTATTCAACTGAGAAATAGAATAGAATTAGAAGAAAGAGTTCAACGAGAAGTTAAAATTGAACAAGATGGGGTGGAAAATGAAAATTCTGGTGAAGATTTTCATTGTGAGTCAGAAAGCCCTATTAAACCAATGAAAATCATTATAGAAAGACCACCACTTCCATTTCCTCAAAGATTGAAGCAGAAGTATAAAGATAATCATTTTTCAAAATTTTTGGAAGTTTTGAGGAAATTAACAATAAACATTCCATTTGTTGAAGCTTTGGAACAAATGTAAGCTATGTGAAGTTCATGAAGGATATACTTAATAAGAAAAGAAAGTTTGTAGATAATGAGATGGTTGCACTCAGAGAAGAGTTGTTGACCTCACTTTTGGTTGAGGTTTAATTTTTCTTCTTTAGTAGCCTAAGTTCTAGCCATAGGACTTTCCCATTGACTATTCTTAGAAAACTAGAAAAGGAACCCTCACCATTAGAAATTCTACACTCCTCTTTACTCAACTTGAAGTTTCACATATTGGTCCTAACCTCTAGCACTTAGTAGGTGGGGTCATTATGGGGGAGCTCAAGATGAGTTCCTTTAGGATTGCTTGACCTTAGGGTTGACCCTAGGTGTTGGTCTAGAGCTAAGTCACTCACTTTCAATCACTTACACTCACAATCACTCACTACTATAAACCCAGAATTTATAGGCTCTGGTCCCTCGATACTTTAGGAGACTCATGTAGGTGGTCCCCTAAGCACACTAGCCCTAGGCTAGGGTTTAGCTAATACCACTACATAGAGGACCAAAAATGGGATTTCCATTGTTCCATGGCTTATTGATGAGGGTTGGCACTCCAACTCTACCAAGACACCCAATTTAGCATTTTGCCCCTAAATTCTCCCGAATTACCTAGATACCCTTAGGGCCCCAAATTTGGTCAAAATTTCCAAATCTACCCAAAATTCCCAACTTGATTAAAAAATCATTTCAAACACCTTGAAAACACTCAAACTACACAAAATCACCAAAATTAGCCAAATTACCAAAATGCCCCCTCCTTAGCCCAAAATTCCAAAAATTTCACAAAATCCAAAAATTCTCAAAACCTCCCAAATATTCCCAATTTCATTTTTCTCAACTATCATATGACCCAATTTGGCCAATTTGGTCATCTTTGGTCAAAACCCCCAAATTGCCCTTTAAAGGTCCATATTTTCCTCTAATTACCCCAAATGTCTATCCAATTGGTCTCAATTTACCCCAATTTCAATTCTAAACTCAGATTCATCCTTGATATGACCAATCTAGACCAAATCCAAGCCCAATAGGTCCATGGTTTTAACCTAATTTTGAGTTAAACCAAAAACCCAATTTTGGCCCTTTGACTTGGCCCCACCAAATTGAACCCATTGCCTACTCCATTTGCCACAATTTGTGTTAAAAAATTATCATAACATTCCTACAAATCGAATTTGACCTTCAATTGGCCTTGATGAAGCCTCAATTTCATTTGATTTCAACCTAAGTCCAAAAGCCCCAAATTTGCCCTAAATTGGCCACATCTCAAAATCTCACCAAATTGATGGCCTTGGCCCCAAAATTTCCACTCCATCTCTTCATAAAAAATCTTCACAACATCTCCCTTGGTCATTTAAACCATTCAATTTAGACTTAGACTAAGGTTAGCCCAACCTACACCCATGTCTAGCCCAACATGCCCAAATTGACCAAATTTCAAAAATCCCTCAAATTGACCTACCAATTGACCTCAAAATCACTTCAACCCTGCACCAAAGATCTTCGTAACAATCAACTAAACAATATTGATCAATCAATTGGGTCAATGGACATGTCTAACCTATCCCAAACCCAAACTTTGATCACTTGAACCCATGTATTTAAACATGACCAAACCACCTTAAAGCAATCAAATTAACTCCACCTCAGCCATTGGTTAGACACTAATACTGAGCCAAAACCCATCTAACCACATAAACTAAGCCATGGACCAAAAGTCCCACAAATTATGGGATCTTATTTTCAAAAATGCACATGCGCTGAGGTGGACGGTGGCGTCGAATGAGAGTGCACCGTGTGGAGCTTCGAAGCCGTCGTAGGTTGAGGTAGTGCCACACGTTTAAATAGATAAATAGGGATTTAATTCATTCAAAAAATGATCCCTAACTTCAAAAATTCATATCTTAGTCTAGAAAAATCAAAAAAATAAAATAAAAATACCCGCTTGCTCAGTGAACAGAGGAGAACAATGTAGAAATAATTTTAAGTCCATGTGATGCATATTTTATTTTTAATTAATTAAATTTTGATTTGGATGTTTTGATTCTCAATGCATGTAGTGATATCACCAAGGCTTGAAATTTTAGCATGTTGTTGCCTTTGTCTTAGGGAACATTCCCTGATTATTCCAAAGTCAGAGGAGGTCCCTTGACAGAGAATCATATTTTTCAAGTTTATATGCATTATTTACTTAAATTAATCATGGAAATTAGCATGTTGGTTAGAAAAATCCAAGAAAAATTTGGAAGGTTTACGCTGACCAGAGAGCCCTTCGGAAAATTTTTCATGAGTCAAGTCATTTAAAATGCACCTAATTTTTACAAACCCTAAATCACTAAAATAATCAATTTTGAAAAATACAAACAACAAAATGACTTGATTTTTTATCTCCACTATTTTTAGGTTCTAGAGAACTCACCATAAAAATTTCAAAGCATTTTAAGTTCATTTGATAACTTAAATTAATTTTTCAATTTAAGTAACATTTTAAGGATATCAAGTCCGTCAGACAGTCTCACAAGACAACTAGAGTGCCACCTATTCGCATCCCCGTTTGGTTTTATTTAGGGAACAGAGTTGATACCGCAGTGATTACTATTGATTATACCGCCACGAGGACCGCAGGTCGTGGACCGGTTAAGTCGAGACCGGGTCCAAAAATCTTACCCGTCACCCATTATGGAGACATTTCTACAATCCTAAAGGCAAAGACAAGAAGATTACCTAGCACTGTAGCTAGTTTACACCATGGGGAGCATACTTTCCCTCTACATACTGATGTTTCTACTAAGACACTCCGTCCTGAGACATCATCATCAAAAAGAAAAAGGTATGGGTACCTAATTTCACTACACCGATTCAGTACAGTGAGCCCGCGGGACAAGAGCATGGAATGAAGCCGAGGTCTAAAATATCTTACATTGTTGCAACAATAGCCAGCGAGATGGAGGAACAAGTAGAGGATGTTTATCGGGGTCCTCCAGATCTTAAAGCAATCAAGGAATCAAGAATTGAAGAGAAAGTTGAGGAAGTCAGGATTGAGATTTCCGAGTTAGCTAGAGAACATGGAGTTTCCATTGATAGTGACGATGAAAATTTTGCTTATAATGATTACTTGGAGGAAGATTTAATGGATGTCCATGTAATTGAAACTAGAGCCACCACATCTGCGCGCGAGGCTCAACCTCACATCGAAGAGAACACCGTAGATGAACTGCGTAGGGTTGTCCTCCTAAGGGATGAGCAAGTTAGTCTACTGGAGAAAAGAATAGAAGAAATGACCACAGCCATGACTGCTATGGCCACCACTTAGGGCCAATCACAAGTGCCGCAATTGGCTTCTCCAGAGATCAATCAGCCAGAGATCATACACATCACAAATGAAGGGAGAGAGGTTGCTTTAGAAAATATAGATGAGCAACATAGAAAGAATTCCCCATTAGGTGCTATACTAGAAAAGGAATTCAAGCAAATGGTTGAACAAGTGCGGGATGCCTTAACCCAATCTAAGGGTGGTACATTGGTTCTAAAGGGTAGACCTTACCCGAAGGAATTCGATGTCGTGCCTTTCCCCAAGGGTTTTGTGGCCCCAAACTTGATAATATTTGATGGAACTGGAAATCCCAAACAACATATAGCACATTTCTGAGCTAGTTGTGGAAATACGAGAAATACTGAAGCTCTACTCTTCCAGCAGTTCGTCAGCAGCTTGTCAGGAATAGCTTTTGACTGGTACGCTAACTTGCCCAACGGGTCAGTCAAAACATTTTTTTAGTTGGAACAAGTGTTTGTGAAAAGATTTGTGGGGCACAACACCATGTGTCTATTGGAGAGCTCATGATGGAAAAGTTAAAGCTTAGCGAAACCTTGGTAGGCTACATTTTGAGGTGGAGAAACCTTAGCATGAGATATGAACCTCAGCTACAGGAACATCATGCGATTGAAATTCTACTTAAGAGCATTCATGGGACAGTAGCTTTCATGCTCAAGGGACTCACCATCAAATCCTTCAAGAAGCTACTCAGTAAAGCCAGCAGTCTTCAAGAGGAAATTAAGCACATGGAGCCACACAAAAAGGCTAAGATGACTAGAGTTTTCAAAAAGAAATCAGTAGTAGAAACCATTGACAAAGGAAAGCAGCTGATAAAGATATATGCAAAAGAACCTCACCAATCTTTATTACAGTACGCTGAGAAACAGCGTAGTCAATCCAACCAGCAACCGCCTCAAGAAGGATCACCACGAACAGGAGATAAGAAAATGTCCCTATCAGAACGAAGCAAAATGGTGTATTCTTTCAAAGATGAAGCTATACCTAAAATATTCAGAAGTCTGGTAAAGAAGCCGGAGTTCAAACTCCCAGATCCAAAGAGCCTGAAGAGGTGGATAAGAAGAATGAACCAAATTATTGCCCATATCATCGGTTGCTTGGGCACACTATAGAAAAATGATTCGTCTTTAAAGACTGGCTCGAGAGAAACTTTAAAGAAGAGAACATAACAATCCCGAAAGAATATTTAAGAGAACATGAAAAGGTTCCATAATTATGATTTTGGTAGAGCAAATCTCTTCAATCAATCTGTATACTAGAACAGATGGATGGAGTACAACTTGGGATGAATTTAAGAGGATCCTCAATCAAATACAAGATCCATCAAAACTATTTTCTGCGTATACCAGAGAAGAAGGATGGAATGAGGTCTGGAGCAGATCATCCAAGAAAATACTGAACAAGATCCATTCTGCATCAAAACACGCCTCAATTCAGGGTCTGCAACATACCTAGTATGAGAAGAAAGTTTTGTCAGGATAGCCGTCATCGTCAAGGATAAAGAAGAGGAAGAGAAGCGTCACTACAAAGATTGATAGCACAGGAGGGTAGGATAGGGGCTGCCTCTACTAGATTTGTTGTCTTGGATTCAGGGAAGAAAATTCTCGAACCCCTAACTTTGTATGATAATCTTTTTATCCCTCCGCAGTCTTATATATATAATGACTGTGATTTGAGCTACATTTTAACTGTTTCTGGTGATAACGTAACTGATTATGACCAATCTAACTTCAATCGTGATCCCAAAATGTTCCTCAAATTGTACTCAAGTCTGACGAACTCGTTGTCAAGTCTAAAGAAGACATCAATGACCACGCTTACGACAGCACTGATAACGAGGAACCGATTTTCGAGCACCACGGTACACCGCTTAACTTAGATCTTTTCGACGAACAAGAAGAGTCACCAGAAGATTCAATAATGATATCTGAAGAATAAGAAATCACAGAAGTTAACTTAAGGAGAGGAAAAGTGTTACTACCAAGAATAGCTCCAATAAATAAAGGAAAGCAGATAATGACCCGAGAAGAGATACCCGCACCTCCACCAGCGGAAGAACCACATGATCAAGATAAAATCAAAGGATCATACAAAGTGGACTACAATGTGCTAGCTCATCTTAGGAAGTTGCCGGCTTGACTAAGCATCTACGATGCTCTAATCTTATCAAAGGAGATGAGAGAGTCTCTGGTTATAGCTTTGCTTGACCCAGAAATTTGCTTAGCTTAGTTGGCTAGCACATCCTCAGATGAATTTTGTTCATTGAAAGAATAGCCTTGGGTAACCTTCACAGAGAAAGACTTGTTGCTCGGTACCATCGACCACAATCCTCCACTCTACATCTCCGTCAACATCGACAGATTTGTGTTGTCCAGAGTTTTAGTAGATCTTGGAGCCTCTCTTAACTTGATGAGCTTACAAACATTGGTCTATTTAGATATTGAAGCTCAAGAGCTTACGGTCGATAAAATGATTTTAAGAGGATTCAACCAAAAGGGAGAAAGAGCTCTTGGATCAATTACATTACTTATGAAGGTTGGAGAACTCGTGACAACCGCTAAATTTCATATCATCGACGTCGAGACCTCTTTTAACACTCTACTAGGTCGACCATGGATTCATGAGCACATATGGTTCCATCATCTCTACACTAATGTGTCAAATACCGCAAAGATGGTCTAGAAAATTGCATCAAAGGAGACCTACAACCATTTTCAGTGCATGAAGTTGGTATCCACAAAGATGCTGCCTACTACGCTCCTCCAAAGAGGACTATCTTCTCTCATGAAGTTATCATAAACAAAGATGAAGATTCAGAAGAATTACAAAGAAGAGGCCATTCAACTCCGCTTCATCAATCTTCCACCACTCCCTTACAATGAGTTGGTGAAGGTTCTTTTAGTTTGCGCACCCAAGGTCGAGGTCGGGAACATGGACGAGGAAGGATCAATTTAATTGTTGAACGGACTAGGCCAACCATCAACATTGGTGATGAAGACAGTTTTGAAGATGAGATAATGAAGACACGATAGAAGATACAGAGAAGAATGAATATGAAATAATGTATAATCGGATAAACCATTATGTGAATGTTATTCCCCTTACTCCGATTCTCCCTCAAAAGGTCGAGATTTTAAAGGTTAAGGAAGTCCGTAGTGTTGGTTAAAAATGGATCAAATTTTACCGAGCTTCCACCTCTATTGAGCTTGAAAAACATGTATATTTGGATGATGATCCTAATGAATTAATGAAATTACCTTTTAGTTACTTCTCGCCTTGTGTTCAAAAGTTAATTCAACAGAGACACTTAACAAATTAAATGCCAAAAGATAAATTTCAACATTTTTAAAAAATTATGGAATGGTAAAAGTTGAACTTTAAATTCAAAAGAGGGTCTCGGATTTCGTACAGTCAGACCAGTCAATGATTCTAAATTTTACATGGTTGTTATTGGTGAGTCAAAGGAGGATTGCCTCTATATAGAGGATGACTCTATTGATCAACTAATAGAAGATGCTCCCCTAAAATTTGAGGAGGAAATTAAATCTACCGTTGATGAATTGAAAGAGATTAACCTCAAGACTGAAGAGCACCGCCGACCTACATTTAAAAGTTCTCTACTCAATGACAAAGAATCTACAGAATTGATCAAACTATTAATAGAATTCAAAGATTGCTTCGCATGGAGCTACGATGAAATGTCAGGACTGTCCGCAGAAGTTGCAGTCCATAAACTCGGGCTGTACAAAAATATAACCCTAGTAAAAGAAGCTCCCAAAATAATGCACCTCAAAATAGAACAACAAGTCATCGCCGAGGTGAAGTAATTAATAAACGCCAACTTTGTGAAAGAAGAACAATACCTCACCTGGTTGGCTAACATTGTCCCTTTTAAGAAGAAAAATGAACAGATCCGTGTTTGTGTCGATTTCAGAGATTTGAATAAGGCATGTCCAAAAGACGAATTTCCACTGCCAATACCAGAGATGATTGTGGACATCTCTTCGACACATGAAATTTTCTCCTTCATTGACGGATCATCAGAATACAACCAAATCAAGATGGCTCCCGAGGATGTAGCACTTACAGCCTTCAGAACACCGATCAAAATTTTCTGCTACACAGTGATGTCGTTCGGCCTAAAGAACGCCGACACAACATATCAGCGCGCAAAGACGAAGATTTTTGACGACCTCATTCACAACCAAGTAGAATGCTACGTGGATGATTTGGTCATCAACAGAAAACAAAAAATAGACCATTCGTACGATTTAAGGATCATGTTTGAATGGTTATGACAATATGACCTTAAAATAAATCCCTTAAAGTGCGCCTTTGACGTTACCTCCGGAAATTTCTGGGATTTGTTATCCGTCATCGGGGAATTGAGATCGACCTGGATAAAATTAAAGCTATCTTGGAAATGCCTCCTCCTAAAACCTTGATACAACTACGTTCCTTCCAGGGAAAGTTGGCATATCTGAGATGCTTTATTTCTAATCTCTAAGGTAGGTGCCAACCCTTCTCAGCATTAATTAAAAAGGACACTAAATTTGTTTGGGAAGAGAAATGCCAACGGGTTTTCAAGTATGTTAAACAATATTTAATAACACCTCTTGTCTTGGCAGCCCCTATCCTAGAGAAATCGTTGATACTTTATATCGTACCCTTAGATGACTCTCTTAGAGCCCTCTTAGCCCAAGTCAATGATGAGGGTAAAGAAAATGCACTATACTACTTGAGTCATCGCCTAATACCGACAAAAATAAAGGTATCCACCTATTGAGAAGCATTGTCTGGCATTGATTTTCACTGCTCAAAAGCTTAGACATTACATGCTTTCTCATAAAATTACCCTAATCTCGAAATTTAATCCATTGCAATGTTTGATGACCCAACCAACACTCTCCGAACGGTTAGCAAGATGGTCAATGATCTTATTGCAATTTGATATAACTTATGTTCCCCTCAGTGCTATCAAGGGACAGATACTAGCAAACTTTCTCGCTGCACACCAACTGCCAACTGAGTCCTCTCTCAAGAACGAGTTACCAAACTAGCAAATATTACAAATGGAATTCTCCAGTGCGCAACGTTGGGAGATGTACTTCGTCGGTGCTTCGTCAGCCAGAAAAGACAAAGGATCAGGCACAGTTATATCAGGCAAAACAGGGACTGGTTTGATCTTTATCATGCCAGATAGGGGTATGTTGAGGTTCTCATACCACCTAACAGAGCCGTGCACCAACAATGAAGTAGAATATGAAGCTTTGATCACTAGATTGAGAATGGCAATTTCAATGGATATAACAAACATTGCCATCTATGTCGACTCCCAACTCGTCATCCAGTAAGTCGCTGAACAATATAGAATTTTGAAACTAAGGTTAGCAAAATACCATCAGTACACGATGAAGCTCTTGGAGCATATCCTCGATGTGACTTTCTCTCGGATTCCTAGGGGAGATAATGCCCATGCTGACGCTCTAGCAAAACTTGCTAAGGAAATGGCATGTCCCCTGCAGGATTTCATTGAAATCCCAATGCAAAGAAAATGAGTCTTTCCTAAAATCGACCTCGAAACTCTACACAAGCTTGAAAAAGAAGAAACAATAAATACAGTTGCAGACATCAACAAAGACTGGCACAAGCCATTAATAGAATATTTTCATGCTGGAAAGTTGCCAAAAGATAAGTCTGAAGCACACCATATAGCAAGGAGGGCCATGTCTTATGCCCTAGTGAGAAACATTCTCTACAGAAGATCATTGAACAAATGTGGCTACAGTGTTTGAACAAAGCCGAAGCATAGAATATTATCAAAGAGGTACATGTCAGATTGTGTGGCGCTCACCAGTCAGGGCCAAAAATGAAAATGAAGATCCAAAGACTCGGATGTTATTGGCAAGCAATGATGTTCGATTGCATGGATACAGCCAGAAAATGTCACAAATGCCAAGTGCATGGAGTGGTCTTACACTAACCTCTAAAAGTGCTACACCCAACTGTTGCCTTGTGGCCATTCGAGTATTGGGGCACAGACATAATAGGTCTGATAGACCCTCCATCTTCTAAAGTACACAATTTTATACTTTCCACTACAAATTACTTCTCTAAATGGGCAGAGGTAGTACCGTTGCGTGAGGTTACAGCACACCACGTATTTCAATTTTTCAAAAGCTAAATAGTCTGCCATTTTGGAGTACCGCGAAGAATAATTTCCAACAATGGGACAGCTTTCAGAAGCACAAAGATTAACGATTTCGTCAAAAGACATGGGATAGATTGGAGATACTCTACGATTTACTATCCCAGAGGAAATGGTCTGATTGAAGCTTTCAACAAAACACTGGTACATATTTTAAAGAAAACACTCGAGGAAAACAAAAGAGATTGGCACAACAAACTATTAGAAGCCTTTACGACTTTGAGGACTCCCACTCAGTGTACACCCTATATGCCCGTGTACGAGTCCGAGGCCGTGCTACCACTAGAAATTCAGACACTGTCTTTTAGAGTTGATGTTGCCAACAAGCTCACAACAGGAGAAAGTGCAAAACTCAGACTTCAAAAATTGGAGAGTCTCGAGGAAAAACGACTAGAAGCACAACAACATTTAAGGCTTTACTAGGCAAAGATGGTACAAGCCTATGACAAATTTATCCACCCAAGGACATTCAAAGTTTGTGACCTTGTACTTGTGCTCAAAAGGCCTATTCTTGCACGTCGCAAAATAGGTGGAAAATTCCAGCCAACTTGGGAGGGACCATTTGTCATTCAAAAGGTCTACATAGGAGGAGCCTACTAGTTAGTGGACTTCCAGGGCAAAAGACCCATGTTACCAATCAATGGACGATATCTGAAAACCTACTACGTAACTTGATGTCACTTGCCTTTGCTTGCTTTGAAACTTCTAAACTTTGAAACTTTGATTCTTTTGGGGTTATCTATGTGGCCAAATGTTTATGATTGGGCCCAAATTTTGTAATTAACCTCAATATAATGAAAATTTTGAAAAGAATTTTAAAACTTGAAATTTTTTCCTTTCCACTTTTGAGTATAATGTTCCACAAAATTAAACTCATATATAAGTTAAAAATTCATTTCACTAAAGTAAGTTAAAATTCACTTTAATAAATGCTTTGTTTTGTTCTTGTTCATGCCATGTTTTGGCTCACTGATATTTTTCCTATCGTCTGCAGAAAATATTGGGACAGAGACTGATCTTTGCTTTCAGGGTGGCTGGAGCCTCGCACTAAATGAGGAGATGGCACCGCAAGGCATTACCATAGACTTCAACATGGATTTTAACTAAGTTGGCATGGACTACGAAGGTCCTCTCATGAATGTAGTCAGCTGCAGGGAAGAAGAGGGATTGCCTTCACTGCTGAGAATGACGGCAAAAGATAATGCATCACACAAAAGCAAGAATGTGATAACAGAACAAGATCCGATGGAAGGGCCCAGCTGTCTGCCCTCCATGGTAGCTACACCAGCTGGAGGCCTAGTAACCGCCAATAGCGAACGACTGCTAAGTGCTTCACTTTGCAGGATGCAAAGCAGGAACACCAGCCGTAAGAAGCAGAGGGCTTTTCTACGACAAGAACACAGATGTCAGAGAGAGACGAACAACTTAAGCATATTTATGATCAGGACATGAAAAAAACTTCTGCCAGCCTACCCACCATAGATGAAGAACCGGGGTTCATTGCAGAGTCAGATACACTTTCAGTTTCAGATGTTTTATGCAAGGGTTACCCGACGTGCAACGTTGAAATACGGACTAGGACATCAGCCGTAGGGGCGTTTATAGAGTGCCCAGATTGCAATGTTCTACATTTACAACGTTTAAGTACATTTGAAAAGTATACCTCCAGCACCGATGGGTCTCAGACTTTAGATTTTATCATGGATGAGCCATACGTCCCACTAGGGATAGATCAGTATGTACCATGGAGCCCAAGGTCGTACATCCCGCTAGACGCTGAGTCTTGTGTTCCAGATTAACCAGCTCCAGTTTGGGTTCCTGCCGATGTTCAGAGGGAGGAACGCCCACGACAGCTACCGACCACTAGTACGATGGAGTAATACAAAATAAGAAAATTAAATAAAAGAGAATTTGAATTTTATGAAGAAGTTTAGGAAAAATTCATCAACATACTGGAGGTATTAGAACTGTATACCAGAGTCTTCTCAGAGACTGATGAATAAAGTTTTGTTGACTGTATTTTTGACCTAAGTGATAGAGGTCGAGCAAGTTTAATTATGGAAAGGACCTATTCCGAGCTGAGGAAATAGATGCAAGGAAAAGGGAGGATTACTATCCAGTGTGGCTCCTACTACAACTTCACAAATGATAGAGAGTGGGATCCGCCTAGGATCTTCAGACACAATCAAGTAGATCCACTACCGCCAATGATAAAGTGGATGATCAAAAGAATGGTCAAATGGAGTATTCTACCTACTACCTACATTCCAACTAGTTATATTATCAACATCTATGATGAGGGTGATTGCATTCCTCCACACATCGATCACCATGACTTCGTGAGGCCTTTTTGTACACTCTCATTCATGAGTAAAAGTAACATCTTATTTGGGAAAGAAATTGATATCGTCGGCCCTGGTGAGTTCAGAGGCTCTGTCGAGATTCCCCAACCAGTCGGCTCAGTGCTTGTTGTTAAAGGCAACGGTATAGATGTCGCCAAGCACTGCATCCTAGGGGTGCGACACCATAGGGTGTCCGTGACCTTCCGTAGGATGAACGACAACAAAATACCACATGGATTTCAGCCAGACCTGGAACTAGAAGAGCTACTACCGTAAGAGCTATGAGAGGGTTGTACCTCTAAGCACATGCAAAGGGAACTCTTATCCTGGAGCATGGCTTAGAAGGTCTGCTCGATCAGGAGCTCATCGTACCAGATACAAAGGGTCAGTGGCTCACTTTTTTTTACAGCAACATGATATGCACCACACATACTCAGCCTACAGTGTATACATGGCATGAGATGTTTTGAACATACTTTGATATGGACTATATGTTATACCTTTTATAGGCGTCAGCCCATGTTTGATCTGTGATATTTTGATTGGAGCAGATTATTGTAAATTTCTCTCAGAAATGTGCCTTTTTGTCAGTTGTCTTTTTGTGCGATGGATGGAAACCACGAACCACGCGTCGGTTCAGAATTTCAATGAACGAAGAATGAAACAACAAATAAAATTTAAAAAATCACAAATATATAAATACAAAACAAATTTCTTTTTGAAAATCAACCAATTAAAATTAAAATTTTAAAGACATATTTTGAAAAATTAAATGTGATGAAAAACAACCAGAAAAGAAAATGAATCTGTTGAGTGAATTCTCTCATTTTTTGAGTTTCTTACTCTATGTGCGCGCAGCACAACCATCTTTATCTGCATTAACTCTCTTCACATCCCCATGGAATTTCACATTCTACACAAAACCCCACAAAGCTCTGCAAATTTTCTTCAACAAAATCAACCTTTTCACATGATACATTTCTGCAAATTCAAGATCACAAACACTCTACACTATTTTCATATGACTCTTGGGGTCAGTACCCAAATTTTGACTCCCCATATCCGAAGATTGGTGTGAGGCCCCCTTTAATGGATGTTAAGTCTTTTGATTCCTCCAAATTTCAAATTCTCCAAAGATCGGTGTGAGGCCCCCTTCAATGGATGTTAAGGCTTCTGATTTCTTCACATATTCTATTCACATATTCCCCACAAATTCACATGTGTGAATCCGCATATTTTTTGCATAAATGCATGTATTTTCTTGTCACCTCTTGGGTTGGATGTGAGTCCCAGTGCTTTCTTTCCTAATATGACGCACATATTTTCTTGTTACCTCTTGAGTTTGATGTGAGTCCTGGTGTTCTCAACGTAACACACATAATTTCTTGTTACCTCTTGGGTTGGATGTGAGTTCTAGTGCTTTCCTTTATAATGTAACACACATATTTTCTTGTTACCTCTTGAGTTGGATGTGAGTCATGGTGCTTTCTTTTTGAACATAATGCACATGCTTTCTTGTTACCTCTTGGGTTGGATGTGAGTCCTAGTGCTTTCCTTCATAATGTAACACACATATTTTCTTGTTACCTCTTGAGTTTGATGTGAGTCCTGGTGGTTTCCTTCTTAACGTAACAAACATATATTTTCTTGCCACCTCTTAGGTTGGATGGGAGTCCTTGTGCTTTCCTTCTTGACACATATATTTTCTTGTTACCTCTTGAGTTAGATGTGAGTCCTGATGCTTTCCTTCTCAATGTAACACATATATTTCCTTGTCACTGCTTGGGTTAGATGTGAGTCCTAATGCTTTCCTTCCTAATGTGACGCACATATTTTCCTGTTGCCTCTTGAGTTGGATGTGAGTCTTGGTGCTTTCCTTCTCAACATAACGCATATATTTCCTTGTCATCTCTTGGGTTGGATGTGATTCTTAGTGCTTTTCTTCCTAACATTACACATATATTTTCTTGTGAACTCTTAGGTTGGATGTGAGGCCTAGTGCTTTCCTTCCTAATGTGACACACATACTTTTTTGTTACCACTTGAGTTAGATGCGAGTCCTAGTGCTTTCCTCCTCAATGTAGCAGATATTTTCTTTGGAGCCAGATGTGAGCCTCTGTGTTTTCCATCTCAATTTGGTCCTCTTACACAATCCTATTCTCATCTCTTAAAATAAGTTTCAAGACCACCTTAAATGGATTGTGACATCTGATTCTTATTTTGAGATTGATACCCAAATTTTTATTCCCACCTCAGGGTCAGCATCTATATACTGACTCCCATCCTTTATAAATACCTGAAATTTTGTAACTCAAAATTTACTCTTTGATCCCCAGCGAGAGTCCCTACTCCTTGATTTCAATCAGAAGATCATCTGCTAAATCCCCAGCAGAAGCAAATCACACATAACCCTACACATACTTTCAGGTTTGTTAACTTAGGAGTTTGTATTGGTTTTTGTTGATCTCATCGATCAACGCCAATGCGCGCGGTGTGCTTGCCCAGCACACAACACATATTGGGGGTCCATTTGTTGACCTCACTTTTGGTTGAGGTTTAATTTTTCTTCTTTAGTAGCCTAAGGTCTAGCCATAGGACCTTCCCATTGATTAATCTTAGAAAACTAGAAAAGGATCACTATTAGAAATTCTACACTCCTATTTACTCATCTTGAAGTTCCACATATTGGTCATAACCTTTAACACTTAGTAGGTGGGGTCATTATGGGAGAGCTCAAGATGAGTTCCTTTAGGATTGCTTGACCTTAAGGTTGACCCTGGGTGTTGTTCTAGGGCTAATGCACTCACTTGCAATCACTTACACTCACAATCAATCACTACCCTAAACCCAGAATTTCTAGGCTCTAGTCCCTTGATACTTTTGGGAGACTCATGTAGGTAGTTCCCTACACCCACTAGCTCTAGGCTAGGGTTTAGCTAAGAGCACTACATAGAGGACCCAAAATGGGGTTTTCATTGGTCCATGGCTTATTGATGAGGTTTGGCACTCCAACTCTACCAAGACACCTAACCTAGCCTTTTGCCCTTAAATTCCCCCGAATTACCTAGATACCCTTGGGGACCCAAATTTGGCCAAAATCCCCAAATTTACCCAAAATACCCAACTTGGTTCAAAAATCATTTCAAACACCTTGAAAACACCCAAACTACACAAAATCACCAAAATTGGCCAAATTACCAAAATGCCCCCTCCTTAGCCCAAAATTTCAAAAAATCCAAAAAATTCCCAAATCCTCCCAAATATTCCCAATTTCATTTTTCTCAACTATCACATGACCCAATTTGGCCAATTTGGCCATCTTTGGTCAAAACCCCAAATTGCTCTTTAAAGGACCACATTTTCCCCAAATTACCCCAAATGTCTATCCAATTGGTCTCAATTTACCCTAATTTCAATTCTAAACTTAGATTCATCCTTGATATGACCAATCTAGACCAAATCCAAGCCCAATTGGTCCATGATTTGAACCCAATTTTGAGCTAAATCAAAAACCCAATTTTCGCCCTATGACTTGTCCCACCAAATTGAACCCATGGCCTACTCCATTTGTCACAATTTGTGTTGAAAAATACTCATAATATTCCTACACATCAAATTTGACCTTCAATTGGCCTTGATGAAGCCTCAATTTAATTTGATTTCAATCTAAGTCAAAAAGCCCCAATTTGCCCGAAATTGGCCATATCTTAAAATCTCACCAAATTGATGGCCTTAGCCCCAAAATTTCCACTCCATCCCTGCATGAAAAATATTCAAAACATCTCCCTTGATCATTTGAATCATTCAATTTTGACTTAGCCCAAGGCTATCCCAACCTAGACCCATATCTAACACAACATGCCCAAATTGACAAAATTTCAAAAATCCTTCAAATTGACCTACCAATTGAACTCAAAATCACTTCAACCCTTCAACAAAGATCTTAATAACAATCATCTACACAATATTGATCAATCAATTGGGTTAATTAACATGGCTAACCTAAACTAAATCCAAACTATGATCACTTGAACCCATGCATTAAACATGACCAAACCACCTTAAAGCAATCAACTTAACTCCACCTCACACATTGGTTAGACCCTAAGACTGAGCCAAAACTCATATAACCACCTAAACTAAGCCATGGACCAAAAGTTCCCCAAATTAAGGGATCTTATTTCCAAAAATTCACATGCTTAAGATACCCTAACCAAAACAAAACCTCATTGCATTAAATTGCTTTGGCAGATTCCCGTGGATGCCCAGAGCTCCTAGCCAACTCCCTCTGCCATGGCCGGCCAGCCTAGTCGCCAGAAAAGCCAAGAGCGAGGGCCACCCCCTCTTGAATTTTACCCAAATAAAACCTAGAGGCCAACTCAGCCAAATCAAATTGTAGAGCTCCTCTGCCCTCCATCTAAGCATCACAATGCACCTAAACATTTACCCTGAGAGCCACCCCATGGCCATTTTTATAAAAACTCACATTCACAGCCATGGGAGGTGTGCTAAAAATTTTCTCAAAGAGAGCTTCCAAAATCACTCACAGAGCTTCTTTGAGACCTCCACAACCCATTCCAATCACTCAATTACCTTGATTTACTTGTGTGACCCTAATTTTTAGCTTGAAAATTAGGGCAGAAATAGGACATCCCTGAAAACTCAACTAAACTTCAATTTCTTGTGCCCACACTTTCACAACAGTAAGAGAAGACAAAGCCCCATAAAATTACCCTCTGAAATAGCCTCTATAATAGCTCTAGACCAACACCCAAAATTAGTCTTGATCAAAATCAAACATAGGCACCAAGACTAGAGGCTCAATCCCTAGCCTCCTTGGATCCCAACGAACGTGACAAGAACCTCTGATTGAAGCTTCACTTCTCAGAGCAAAGTTATAAAAATTCTTTTATTCCCGAGCCTATTTAAACTTTCCATTTTTTTTGAGTTAATTTTAAGGCATCATAACCTTATATATATGTTCCTCTAGTCTAGACGAGCATTTAAAAAAATCATTTAATTTGGTTGAGAAATGAGGAAGATATCAAGCTTAAAAGATAGACGGTTCTCGAGCTAGGCCATTGAGGATGATGACAAAGCATCGTTCGATCGGGCGTGTATCAGATAGACGGTTGAGATCAAGTAAGACAACGATTCAGAACATAAACTACGGGCTGAGACAGCGCTGAGGTGGATAGCGATGTCGAGTGGGAGCGCGCTGCGTGGAGCTTCGCAGCCGCCGTAGGTTGAAGTGGCACCACGCATTTAAATAGATAAATAAAGATTTAATTAATTCAAAAAATGATCCCTAACTTCAAAAATTCACATCTTACTGTAGAAAAATCACAAAAGTAAAATAAAAATACTTTCTTACTCAGTGAACAGAGGAGAACTTGTGGAAATAATTTTAAGTCCATGTGATGCATATTTTATTTTTAATTAATTAAATGCTAATTTGGATGTTTTGATGCTCAATGCATGTAGTGATATCACCATGGCTTGAAATTTTAGCATGTTGTTGTCTCTATCTTAGGGAACATTCCCTAATTTTTCCAAAGTCAGAGGAGGTCCCTAGACAGAGAATCATATTTTTCAAGTTTATATGCATTATTTACTTAAATTAATCATGGAAATTAGCATTTTGCTTAGAAGAATCCAAGAAAATTTTGGAAGGTTTATGATGACTAGAGAACCCTTGCGAAAATTTCTCATGAGTCAAGTCATTTAAAATGCACCTAATCTTTATAAACCTTAAATCACTAAAATAATTAATTTTGTAAAATACAAACAACAAAATGACTTGATTTTTGATCTCCACTTTTTTTTAGGATCTAGAGAACTCACCATAAAAATTTTAAAGCATTTTAAGTTCATTTGATAACTTAAATTAATTTTTCAAGTTAATTAATATTTTTGGCACTAAAATGATTTTTAATAATTAAAATATAACTTAAAAAATTATAAAACTTCGTTTTTTGAGTTCTCTATGATTAGGGGTATGTTCTAAAAATAAAATGATATTTAAAATAAAAGCTTAATTTTTAGCCTATTTTAAATATTTAAATAATTAAAAATCTTAAAAATCACAAAAATAATAGAACTTATGGAATTATTCTAAATCGCTTCCTAAGCACTTATGAATAATTGGGATATATTTCCTGATTTTATAAATAACGAAACAGAATTTCAAAGCTAAAAAAAATAATTTTTAAAGGCTAAAAATGGGTTTCCACTAAAAATAATTCCAATAAATCAAATAAAACTCAAAAAAATATAAAATTTTCTCCTCTAAGTTCTCTTATCTTAGGAGGATTTTTTTAAAATATAAAACTTAATTTTCTCCATTTCAAATGTTTTATATTTAATAAATATCCCAGAACTTAAAATAATTCTTAAAATTCAAATAAAATTCAAAAAATCATGAAATTTTGTCCAAAGACTTCTCTAGTCTAGGTTTACCTCCAGTAAAAATTTCAAGGGATTACGATTTACCTTGGTCAAGTTAGGAATTTATTTTGAAAAGTCCTATTTTTGCATGAAAATAATTAGGTAAATTAAATTTTGAAAAATCACATTTTCTCCTCTCATATCTAAATTGACCCAGAATGGGGTAGGATAAAAATTTCAATGTTATTTGAATTTAATTTGACAAATTATGAAGTATTAGAGCCCTAGGGGCAAATGTGTAATTTTGGAAATTTAGCCTTAATTAACATTTAGGCTAATTCAAGGAGGGAAATGGGCAACCTCTGATCTTAATTTGGGTTAATTGGTAGAAACCAAGATAAGTTAATAGTCTAGATTATTAAAATTTAGAAGTTTATTAAAATAAAATGAACCTAGGACTTAGGGGTATGATTTTTGAAGTCAATAACTAATCAATTTAATAACCTTATTTTGATTTTCAAATAAAATTCAAATCATGAATTATGACCACCTAAAGCTTAATCTTTTCAAAGCTAATCAAAACACTCACCTAGGTCTTAAGGGCTTAGTAGTAATCTAAGTTAAATCAAGACTGACTAAATGAGGATTAGAAAAGCAAACACAATTAAAATTAAAAAAAAACATCTTTCAAACACTACAAGCCCTAGTCAAAATTTGGCTAAGTCTCTTAAACTTGCCTCTTTAAGGGTCTTCACCCACATAATCTTTCAAATTAAATTACAAATGATAATTACCTTACTCTTAAGGATAATTGATACATCAATGTTCATTAAGCATTAGGGTGTTTATAGGATGAACTATTAAGCAACATAATAAATGAGCTCGGGGCTTTTCACCAGGTGATAAGAGGAAAGCATGGACCTGCTTCTTCCTCTTAACTGTTGGATACCTCGGAGATCTACTAAACTTAATATATTTTGTTTGACAATATCATCCTTAATTAAACTCCTAAGGACCCACCAAGATATGACTTATAGTTAGATAGGTCGTCAAAATCTTACTTCCCTATTTTATATAAACTGCCTTAACATGCCTTTTGAGTTTCAAATGGTGAAACGAGAAGACTCGTTATGTACGTTTTTACAGTTTTCAGCATTGTTTTTTTGTACTTTCACATTGTACTTTTATACCTGCAAACTTGCATGCTAAACAACGATGTCACCCTGCTTGAAAACTAAAACTATCAGGATAGCCACAAAACAAAAACCAGAAACTGAAACTAAAATCAACCAAGAGAAAATTCACCGCCACAACATTCAAAATATAAAACAACTCAAAATTTAATCACAAACATCATACAAAACTATAATCGCAACTAAATTAACATGTCTCTATCGGATGATCAGGAATTCCTCAGAGGAGGTAACCTACGGTTGCTAACGAGGCTTCACACGGTCTAAATGAAATTATGGAACCCATTAAGTTGAGTTTAGTAAATTCATTTGGACTAAGTGAATCCAACAGAAAATAGTGGTGACGGAATGAGGGAACCGTAGGATCCTAACCAATGTCGCTCTAATCAACTTTAACATGCCCCCCATAAAATTTGAAGAACTTCAACCATAAGGCCACCTGATTTGACATAATAACTTGAGACACTAGAAAACTCAAACTCGCACTTCAACCATAGGGTCACCTGATTTGACATTATAACTTGACACACTAGAAAACTCAAACTCGTTAACTTCAACCATAGGGCCACCTGATTTGATACAACCATAGTGCCACCTGATTTGACATCATAACTTGACACACTAGAAAACTCAAACTCGTCACAAAACTATAGGGCCACCTGATTTGACATTATAAATTGACACACTAGAAAACTCAAACTCGTCGCGGACCATAGGGCCACCTGATTTGACATTATAACTTGACACACTAGATAACTCAAACTCGTCACGGCAACCATAGGGCTACCTGATTTGATATTATAACTTGACACACTAGATAACTCAAACTCGTCGCGGACTTCAACCATAGGGCCACCTGATTTGATATTATAACTTGACACAATAGATAACCCAGACTTATTGTGGCAAGCGCTAGCATGGTGGGCAGCACGACCATCTTCAACAGCAAAACCTGTCTTCCCCAGCTAAACCATTCTTCCTTCATTAGACTTAAATGACAAAGCCATAGAACTTCATGGTTGCTTGCTTATGCAACGTAAATCCTCACCTTATCATTAAGCCTTTGTACCGCTCTGATATACAATATACGCCCTAACTCATTTTAGGATTCCGAGGTTGTCGTCTGTCACAAACTAAACCCTCACATCTTCTAGGCTATTTGTGTGATTATTTTACACAAATGTAAGCCCTAACTAATAAAAATTAGTAGGATGAGACACCCAAATATTCCTCCTCAAAACTGAAGGCAAACGTTAGGATAGCTTGAGAAGTTATCTAGGTTCTCCTCTTGATCCAAGACATCCCATAGTTCTTCCTCTTTTGGACTCTACAACAAAATGTTCTAAATTTGACCTAATCCCCTTTCACACCTCTACGTCCGATCTCACTGAAAAGTCCTACCCTTTGGAACTCTTTGAAGATAATATTTCTTGATTTTTATCGAGAGTCTTCTTAGATGATTTTGGTCATTTTAGATGTAATTAACTATAGGGGTATGCCCTTATAGGAAGCATGTCCGAACCCAACTTAATTTAGACCTTATTTAATTCTTTATATTAAATAGGGGAACTTGTTGGCAATTACAAAGGTTTCGTAAACCAAATGGATGTCATATATTCCTTAGTTTATTTAATTGAGCCTCATCCTTAAGTCTTGTGTTTATCCTTCGGGATAGATACAGAATTTGAGGTACAACGCTCTTTCATTTAAACTATGAAAAAATTTGGGGTCAGTTTGATTTCATATTTTTCTAAAACTAAATATATATGTAAATTAAAACGTCCTTCCGAAGCGGGCGACGAGATTTTGATTCTATTGACCAACAGATTCTTACGGGCAACTCTTCAACACAAAATAGCGCCGACAAGAGTGTAGCGCTATAATTCAGAAAAAGCTTCTTGAAAAACTTAAAGATTCTGGAAGTTTTACAATTCCTTATGTTATTGATGAATGATTTGATGGAAAATCTTTATGTGTGTCGGCGTTATTTTTGGTTGGAGGAGTTGCCCGTAAGAAGTTGTCTGTCATCGGAATCCAAATCTCGTCGCTCGCTTCGGAAGGACTTTTTAATTTACATATATATTTAGTTTTAGAAAAATATGAAATCAAACTGACCCTATATTTTTCATAGTTTAAATGAAAGAGTGATGTACCTCAAATCCTGTATGTATCCTGAATCCCATAGTTTTCATAGTTTAAAATGAAAGAGCACTGTACCTCAAATCCTATATCTATCCCAAAGCACAAGACTTGAGGATGAGGCTCGATCAAATAAACTAAGGAAAGTATGATGTCTGTTTGGTCTGCAAGACTTGAGGATGAGGCTCGATCAAATAAACTAAGGAAAGTATGACGTCCGTTTGGTATTGAGGATGAGGCTCGATCAAATAAACTAAGGAATATATGACATTCGTTTGGTCTGCAAAACTTTTGTATTTGCTAACAATTTCCCCAATTTAATATGAAGAATTAAATAGGGTTTATATTAAGTTGGGTTTGGACATGCATCCTATAAGGGCAAACCACTATAATTAATTACATCTTAAATGACTAAAGTCGCCTAAGAAGACTCTCAATAAAAATCAGGAAATATTATCTTCAAAGAGTTTCAAAGGGTAGGACTTGTCAATGAGATTGAACGTAGAGGTGTGAAAGGGGATTATTTCAAATTTGGAACATTTTGTTGTAGAGTCCAAAGAAGGAAGAACTAGGGGATGTTATGGATCCAGAGGAGAACCCCGGTAACTTCCCAAGCTATCCTAGTGTTTGGCTTCATTCATGAGGAGAAATATTTAGGTGTTTCATCCTGCCAATTTTATTGGTTAGGGCTTGCATTCGTGTGAAACTATCACACAAATAACCTGAAAGATGTGAGGATTTAGGTCGTGACAAACGACAACCTCAGAATCCTAAGAAGAGTTGGGGCTTATATTGTCTAGCAGGGTTATACAATGGCCTAAAGATAAGGTGAGGATTTACGTTGCACGAGTAAGAAACCTCAAAGTCCTATGACTTTGTTGCTTATATCTAAAGAAGAAAGATTTGTTTAGTTGTGGAAGATAGGTTTTGTTGTTTAAGATGGCAGTGTTGCCTACTATGCTAGCTCCAAGCTCCTTGCCACAACGAGTTTAAATTTTCTAGTGTGTCAAGTTATGATGTCAAATCAGGTGGTTCTATGGTTGAAGTTCTTTAAATTTTATGAGGGCATGTTAAAGTTGATTAGAGCGCATCGGTTAGGATCACACGGCTCCCTCGTCCCGGCACCACTATTTTCCATTTGATTCACTTAGTCCAAATGAACTTACTTAACTCAACTTAATGAGTTCCATAATTTCATTTAGACCGTGGGAAGCCTCATTAGCAACCGTAATCCCTCATTCCGGTTGGTTAGGATCCTACGGTTCCCTCATTCCGGCATCACTATTTTCTATTTGATTCACTTAGTCAGGTTAGGATCCTACGGTTCCCTCGTTCCGGCATCACTATTTTCTATTGGATTCGCTTAGTCCGACGGTTCCCTTGTTCCGGCATCACTATTTTTTATTGGATTCACTTAGTCCAAATGAACTTATGAAACCCAACTTAATGAGTTCCATAATTTCATTTAGACCGTGGGAAGCCTCGTTAGCAATCGTAGGTTTCCTTCTCCGAGGAATTCCCAATCATCCGATAGAGACATTTTAATTCAGTTGCAACTGTGATTTTGTTTGATGTCTGTGATTGAATTTTAAGTTATTTTATATTTTGAATGTTGTGGTGGTAAATTTTATCTTGGTTTATTTTAGTTTTAGTTTTGGATTTGGTTTTGTGGCTATCCTGATAGTTTTAGTTTTCATGCAGGGTGACATCGTTGTTTAGCATGCAAATTTTTGTAAGCATAAAAGTATTGCATAAAAATACAAGAAAGACGACACTGAAAACTGTAAAAGCGTACCTGACGAGTCTTCTCATTCCACCACCTGAAATTTAAAAGGCATGTTAAGACAGTTTATATGAAAGAGGGAAGTAAAATTTTGACGACCTACCTAACCCTAGGATATCTTGGTGGGTCCTTATGAGTTTAATTAAGGATGATTTTTTCAAGTAAAACATATTAAGTTTAGTAGATCTTCGAGGTATCCAACAGATCT
The DNA here is from genome assembly GCA_002079205.1 of Phalaenopsis hybrid cultivar. Taxonomy (NCBI): domain Eukaryota; kingdom Viridiplantae; phylum Streptophyta; class Magnoliopsida; order Asparagales; family Orchidaceae; genus Phalaenopsis; species Phalaenopsis hybrid cultivar. The sequence goes on along the minus strand of JXCR01046642.1, from coordinate 184,945 downwards.
AGAGAAAGAAACAGGTTTGTGCTACTCTCTCGGTGCCTAGTGGAAATATTCGAGCTCTTTTAAAACTATTATGTTGCTTAATAATTCATCCTGTAAATACCCTTAGTGCTCAGTGAGCATTGATGTCTCAACTATCCCTAAGAATAGGGTAATTATCACTCGTAATTCAATTTAAGAATTATTTAAGTGAAGAACCTTAAAGAGACAAGTTTAAGAGACTTAGTCAACTTGTAGTATTTGAAAGATGTTTTAATTTTCAATGCTGTTTACTTTTCTAATTCTTATTTAAATGAAACTTGATTTAGCCTAAGTCACTACTAAGCCCTTAAGATTTTTGTGAGTGTCTTAGTCATTGCAAATGAAATTGACTTATAAGTGACAGTGATTATTCATGTTTTTATTTTATTTTTTTTCATCAAATAAGGGTATTAAATTAGTGAATTAGTAACACCCAAAATCACACCCCTAAACTAGGATCATTTAATCGGCTAGACTCCTAAATTTATGTAATTTAAGGAAATTGCAAATTTATCCTTTTTAATTTGGACAAGTGAGGTTGGTTTCTACCAGTTAACCCCTTATGTTTCAAACATCCAAATATGTTAATTAGAATCAAAGATTTCCCATTTTCTAGTATGAAATTAGGCCTAAATGTTAATTAAGGCTAAATTTCCAAATTTACACATTTGCCCTTAAGGCTCTAACACTTCATAATTTGTCAAATTCAATTCAAATGACTTTGAAATTTTTATCCTACCTAATTCATGGGTCAATTAAGACATTAGACAAGAAAATGTGATTTTTTGAAAATTTAATTTAATTTATATAATTATTTTCATGCAAAAAATAGGATTTTTCAAAGAAAATTTTTAACTTCACCAAGGTAAATCGTAATCTCTTGACATTTTTACAGTAGGTAGAACTTGGCTAGAGAAGCCTTTGATCCCAATTTCATGATTTTTCAAACTTTATTTAAATTTTAAGAATTATTTTAAGTTCAGTGGTATTTTTTAAACATAAAATATTTTAAATGGGGAAAATTAAGTTTTATATTTTTGAAAAGTCTTCCTGAGGTTAGAGAACTCAGAGGAGAAATTTTTATATTTTTTTGAGTTTATTTGATTTATTGGAATTATTTTTAGTGAAAACCCGTTTTTAGCCTTTAAAAATTATTTTTAAGCTTTAAAATTCAGTATCTTTATTTAGAAAATCAGGAAAAATATTCTATTTATTCCTAAGTGCTTATGAAGCAATTTAGAATATTTCCATGAATTTTATTATTTTTGGGATTTTAATGGATTTTTAATTATTTAATATTTAAAATAGGTTAAAAATCAAGTTTTTTTTTAAACTTCATTTTATTTTTAAAAAATACCCCTGATCACAGAGAACTCAAAAAACCCAATTTTATAATTTTTCAAGTTATATTTTGATTATTAAAAATCATTTCATTGCCAAATATATTATTTATCTTTAAAAATCAACTTAAGTTACCAAATGAACTCAAAATACTTTGGAATTTTTATGGTGAGTTCTATGGATCCTAAACAATAGTGGAGATCAAAAATTAAGTCATATTATTATTTATATTTTTTAAAATTAATTATCTTAGTAATTTAGGGTTTGTAAAGATTAGGTGTATTTTGAATGACTGGCTCATGAGAAATTTTCCTAAAGGCTCTCTCATCAATATAAACCTTCCAAGATTTTCTTGGATTTTTCTAAGCAACATGCTAATTTTCATGATTATTTTAAGAAAATAATGGGCATAAACTTAAAAAATATGATTCTCTGTCTATGGGCTTTCTCTAACTTAGAAAAAATTAGGGAATGTTCTCTAAGACAAAGGCAATAACATATTAAAATTTCAAGCCATGGTGATATTACTACATGCATGGAGAATCAAAACATTCAAATCAGTGTTGAATAAATTAAAAATAAAATATGCACCAAATGGACTCCAAATTATTTTCACATTATTCTCCTCTAATCACTAAGCAAGAGGAAATTTTTATTTTATTTTTATGATTTTCTACACCAAGATATGAATTTTTAAAGCTATGGATCATTTTTTGATTTTTTAAATTCCCTATTTATCTATTTAAACACGCAGCGCTGACTGTATCCAAGGCAGCTCGAAAGCACGTGTGGCGCGTTCTGGTTGGACGCCGCCATCTACGTAGCCGCTAACTCGGCCCGCGGTTCAGGTAAAGAAATGCTGTCTGGCTTGATCTCCTCCGTCCATCCGATACATGCGAGATCGGAGAGCTCCCCGTCATCATCCCCGATAGAGTGATCCCGTGACCGTCCACACTAAAACCCTAAGATTTCAGCCTAGACTCAACCAAATCACCTCGGGTTTGATCCTATGAACTCGTTTAAGTGAGACAAACATATCCATATTGTAATCATGCAATTAAATTAAATTAAGCCTAATTAAATGGAGAATCAAAATAGGCTCGAGATAAGGAGAGGTTCAATACCTTGGCTCTGAGAAGAGAAGCTTCAATCAGAGAGTATCGGCATGTTTATTGGGGTCCAAAGAAGTTAGGGATTAAGCCTCTTGCTTTGGTGAAATGTCAAGACCCAAATTCAACAAAGGCTGATTTCAGGTGTTGGTCTAAAGTTATGCTAGAGGCTCGGTGGAAGAGGGATTTGTTAGGGATTTGACTTCTCTCAAAGTTGTGAAGGTGTGGGTGAGTTTAATTTGAGTTTGGTGGAGTTTAGAGGTGTGGAGAGCTTTGTCCTGTCTCTGGCAAGGTTTTGAGCTCAAAAATTGGGCTTCGGCAAGGGGATTCAGGGCAATGTGGTGGTTGGGTTGCACTAATGAGGTCTCAAAGAGGCTTTGGGATCAATTTGGAGAAGTCCCTTAGAGGAATTTTCAGCTCTCCCTCCATGGCCATGGAGGGGAGCATTTTATAAAAATGGCCTTAGGCTTGCTGCCATGGCCAATTAAGGGGCAAAAGGTAATTCCATTAATTCATTAGGATCATCATCCATGTTTACAAGATTTTTAAGATTAGTAGAGGTAGAAGCATGGTAAAACTTGATCGGCTTTGAACCAACACTACGGACTTCCTTGACCTCTAAACTCATGGCCTTTTGAGGGAGGATCAGAGTAAGGGTCATAACATTCACATAGTGGTTTATCTGATCATACATCGTCTCATATTCAACTTTCTCTGCATCTTCTAAGGATATCTTGTATTGAGGTTTCTTCTATTTTTTCATCATTATTTCATCTTCGGAGCTGGCTTCATCACCAATATTGATGGTTGGCCTAGTCCATTCAGCAATTAAATTGATTCTTGCTCGTCCATGTCCCTGACCTTGACCTCGTGTGCACGAGCTAAAAGAACCTCCACCAACTTATTATAAACAAGTGGTGGAAGATCGTTAAAGCAGAGTTGAATGGATTCCTTTTTTTCAATTTTTCTGAATCTTCACTTTTATTTGTTGTAATTTCACAAGAGAAGACAGTTTTTATTAGAGGTACGTATTAGGCGGCATCTTCATGAATACCAACTTCATGAACTGAGAATGGTTGTAGATCTTCTTTAATGAAATGTTCTTATCCTTCTATGTAGTACTTAATGCACTTATGTAGAGAAGGTGGAACCATGTTGTGTTCATAAATCCACGGTCAACCCAGTAGAGCATTGAAAGATGTCTCGGCTTCGATGATATGAAACTTGGCGGTTGTTGCTAGTTCTCCAACCTTCATAAGTAATGTAATCGATCTAATGGCTCTCTCTCCCTTTTGGTTGAATCCCCTTAACAACATTTTATCGGTCGTAAGCTCCTGAGCCTCAATGTCTAAGTTGGTCAATGTTCGTAGACTCATCAAGTTGAGAGATTCTCCATGATCTACTAGAACTCTAGACAACACAAATTTGTCGATGTTAACGGAGATGTAGAGTGGTCGGTTGTGGTCGGCGGTACTAAGCAGCAAATCTTCATCTGCGAATGTTTCCCCAGACTATTCCTTTAATGAGCAAACTTCATCTGAGGATGTGCTGGTAAATTGAGCTAAACAGATCTCTGGGTTAATCAAAGCTATAAACAAAGACTCTCTCATCTCTTTTGATAGGATCAGAGCATCGTAGATGCTTAATCTGGTCGGCAACTTCCTAAGATGAGCTAGCACGTTGTAATATACTTTATGTGGTCCTCCAATTTTCTCTTTTTTATGTGTTTCTTCCGCTGGTGGAGGTGGTTCCTCTCAAGTTATTATCTGTTTTACTTTATCTGTTGGAGCTATTCTTAGGGGTAATAATTTCTCGCTCCCTAAGTTTACTTCTGTAGTTTCTTCTTCTTGAGGCATCTTTGTTAAATTTTTTGGTGTTTCTTCTTTGTTGTAAAGATCTAGGTTGATGGCAAACTGTGCACCCTCACGCTCAAGGATTATTTCCTCATCCCGGTGTTTTCATAGTTGGTATCGTTGATGTCTTCTTCAGTCTTGTTACGAGTTCATCGGACTCAAGTGTGATTTGAGAATGAATCATTTTGAGAATCGAGATTGAAGCTAAATTGGTTAAAATTAGTTACATTATCACCAGAAACAATTAAAACGTAGCCAAAATCACAATTATTATATCATAAGACCTCGAAGGGTTAAAATGATAATCATACAAAGTCAGGAGTTCGAGGATTTTCTTCCTTAAATTCGAGACAAGCAATCTAGTAGATGTAGCCCTTATTCTACCTCCCTTTCCATCAATCTTTATGGTGGTTTTCTTATTTTTCTTTGTCTTTGATGATGACGGATCTTGTGGTGAAATCTTCATCTTGGGCTTGGCAGGCTGAAGACTCTGAACGAAAGTTTGTTTTGACGCGTTCTGGATTTGGTTTAATATTTTCTTGGACGATTTGCTCCAAACTTCATTCCATCCATCTTTTTTGGTGTATGTGGAAGATTTCTTCAATGAATCCTGTATTTGGTTTAGGACCCTCTTGAGCTCGTCCCAAGTCGTACTCCATCCATCTTCTCCAGTATATGGATCAATTGGAGAGAGTAGTTCAACCGAAATCATATTTATAGAACCTTTTTTAGGTTCTTTCAAATATTCCTTTTGGATTGTTATATTCCCTTCTTTAAGGTTCTCCTCAAGCCAATCCTTAAAGATGAAACATTCTTCTATAGTGTGCCTAAGCAACCTATGGTGTGGGCAATAATTTGGTTGATCTTTCTTATCGGCCTCTTCGAGTTTCTTTGGTTGTAGTAGCTGAACTCAGGCTTCTTCATCAAAATTTTGAACATCTTGAATACGGCTTCATCTTTGAATAAATACACCATTTTCTGTCATCCTTCTTGAGGCGGTAGCTGGTTGGACTGGCTATTCTGTTTTTGAGTCTGCTGTGATGAAGATTGACGAGGATTTTCTACATATTTCTTAATCGACTATTTTCTATTATCGACGTTCGCTACTCTTCCTGATTTCTTTTCAAACACTCTTGTTGCCTTGGACTTTTCAAGTGAATCCATATGTTTGATTTCTTATTGAAGACTGTTGGCTTTATTGAGTAGCTTCTTGAAAGGATTTATGGTGAGTCCCTTAAGCATGAAAGCTACTGGCCCATGAATGCTCTTGAGTAGAATCTCAATCGTTTGATGTTCGGGCCATGAATGCTTTTGAGTAAAATCTTAATTGCATGATGTTCCTGTAGCTGAGGTTCACACTTCATGCTAAGGTTTCTCCACCTAAAAATATAGTCCACTAAAGTTTCATGGGGCTTTTGCTTTTCTATCATGAGCTCCCCTATAGACACATGATATTGCGCTCCAGAAAATATTTTCACAAATAATTTTTCCAGTTCGGCAAAGTTCTTCACTGATCCATTGGCTAAATTGTCATACCAATCAAAGGAAATCCCTGACAAGCTACTAACAGACTATTGGAAGAGTAAAGCTTCGTTATTTCTTGTGTTTCCACAACTGGCTCAAAAGTGTGCTATGTTTTGTCAGAGATTTCCAATCCCATTAAATATCTCAAAGTTTGGGGACACGAAACCCTTAGGGAAGGGTATGACATCAAATTCCTCTGGTTAGGTTCTACCCTTTAAAATCAATGTTGCACCACCCTTAGATTGGGTTAGGGCCTCTCAAACTTGCTCGACCATTTGTTTAAATTCCTTCTCTGGCATGGCGCCCGATGGAGAATCCTTTTTTGGTTTCTCATCTCTGTTTGCTGAGGCAACTTCTCTTCTTTCACCTGTAATATGTATTATCTCTGGTTGGTTGACCTCTGGAGATGCTAACTGTGGTACTTGAGATTGACCTTGAACAGTGGCCATGGCGGTCATGGCTGCGGCTATCTCTTCTATCATTTTCTCCAGTTGGATGACTTACTCATCCCTTAGGAGGATAGCCCTACACAGTTCATCTACGGCGTTCTCTTCAACGGGAGGTTGAGCGTCGTGTGCAGATGCAGCGGCTCTGTTTCGATGACATGGATATCCATGAAATCTTCTTCGAGGTAATCATTGTAGTCAAAATCTTCATCATCGTTATCGATGAAAACTCCATGTTCCTGAGCCAACTCGAAAATCTTGACTCTGAGCTTTTCAACTTTTTCTTCAATTTTTGATTCTTGAATTGTCTTAAGATCTGGAGGACCCTGCTGGACCTCTTCTTCTGGCTCCTCCATCATACTGGCAATCGTTGAGATGATGTCACATACTTCGGACCCTGGCTCATTCCATTCTCTTGCCCTGCGAGCTGGCTGGATTGTATCAGTACAACAACCTTAGGTATCCACACCTTCTTCTTTGATGGTGATGTCTCATGACAGAGTGTGCTAGCAGAAACATCGGTATGTCGAAGGTAAGTATGCTCCTCATGGTGCAGACTGGCTACAGTACTGGTAATTTCTTCATCTTTTTCTTTAAAATTTTAGGAATGTCTTTGAAGTGGGTGATCGGTAAGATTCTTGGACTCAGCCTTGACTTAACCGGTCGATGGCCTATGGTCCTGATAGCGATAGAATCGGTGGTAATTATAGCGGTATCAACTCTGCTTCCCAAGTGAAGCCAGACGGGGATGCGAGCAGGCAAATTTTCAGTTGACTTTTGAGATTGTTTGGCGGATCTGACGTATATTAAAATCTCTTTCTTCATACTAGGGGATATTTCATGCCCCACTCATTTAAGTAATTCATTAACTGAGCAACCTTCCTTGGCAGCCAGCCTCTTGAAGACTGCACTGACTCGGGTGATAGGAGTGGACTTTTTTCTCTCCTCACAATGTTCATGAAGTGGCAGTAATGTGACGGCAATCTTCTGGATACTCTTGTACCCATTGGTATCCATTAAATGATGGAATCTATTTCCTCATAGGAGTGGATGGGTTTCCAATAATCTTGATTCATCTTGGTTAGGATCTTTCTTAATGGGTATCTCCTCATAAGCCTGGGCTATAATGGCCCCCTGAAATCTCCTGCTGTGGTTTCTCCTTTGAGTTCAGGTTAGTGGTACAGTTCATGAACTCAATCCAATTTCAAATACTGATGGCGGGACAACTAATCCTTCATTCGGATCTTCAATGATCATTATTTCTTTCTCCATAGCAGAAGCGGGGACAACATGCTTGGTAGGTGTCGGGGCGACAACATTAGTCTCGGCCTTCTTATAAGAAGGGAAGTCCTGAAGACAGTTCAGGTTGAAATCAGCAGATGGCTTCTGAACTTCTAGAGCGATGACTTTCATCACGATGAATGGGGCCTTCCCGAGGATAACCTTGAGGTTTTCAATTCCGGCTCCGAACTTAATGGTAGGAGTGACATTGCGGGCTTCATGGCTTGTCGGCAAGTTGCAAGAAAAAGACAGCGTTGGGTAGGTCATCGCAGCAGCTTTAAAACAGAAAGCTCTGGGTTAGTTATATGGTCAAAACCTTGCAATCGTAGTGCAAGCATTGAAAATTAATAGAGGTTGATCTGTAGACCGGGAAAGTCTTAGTTTTTGGGGATTTAAAAAAAAAGGTCATTTGAAAGTAGAAAATATAATTAATATAAGAAAAATTTAAAATGCGCGCAGCATAATGCCATTTGATTTAATTTGCTAAACATCAAATCAAACTTGAGAGGGAAATGTGAGGTGTTTAGGACCTAGTGCGAGACCCATTTAGCAACACACAATGCCCAGGTGGAACTAGTCCACCAACACACCTATTAGGGGTCCTACCCCACATGAAGATTAAAAAGTCCTTAATGGTCTCCTGAACCCGTCTATTCAAAGGTGATTGAATAGACAATCCTGAAGTCCAAGGAGTTGGTCGTACATTCCCAAGATAGAAATTGGTAAAGTATGTCAACAAAAGAAGAGTAATTTGGTTCATGAGAGACATGGACACATTACCGATGTGTGAAGATAATATTTCCTTATTTAAATGGAAATAGAAGCTCATCCCTAGAAGAGTCGCAAGAAGCTGTTGGTGCTATTTTGGTTTGGGGAGTTGTCCGTAAGAAGCTGTTGGTCACCGGGATTGAAATCTCATCGCCTGATTTAGAAAGATATTTTAATTTACATATATATTTAAGTTTTAAAAAATATGAAATCAAACTAACCCCATATTTTTCATAGTTTAAATGAAAGAGTGTTGTACCTTAAACTGTATCTATCCCGAAGGATAAACACAAGACTTGAGGATGAGGCTCGATCAAATAAACTAAGGGATTATCTATCCCGAAGGATAAACACAAGACTTGAGGATGAGGCTCGATCAAATAAATTAAGAAATATATGACGTATGTTTGGTCGGTTTTATTTGCCGAAAAATTTCCCTATTTTTAATATGAAGAATTAAATAGGGTTTATATTATGTTGGGTTCGGAAAAGCTTCCCATAAGGGCAAGCCCGTATATTTAATTACATCCTAAATGATCGGAGTCACCTAAGAAAATTCTCAATAAAATTAGGAAATATTATCTTCTAGGATTTCAAAAGGATAGGACTTTTTAATGATATCGGACAAAGAGGTGAGAAATGGGATTGACTCAAATTTGGAGCATTTTGTTTTTGGAATCCAAAGGAGTAAGAACTAGGGGATGTCATGGATCTAGAGGAGAACCTCGATGACTTCCTGATCTATCCTATAATTTGGCTTCATCTTTGAGGAGAAAAATTTAGGTGTTTCATCTTGCCAATTTTATTTATTTAGGGCTTACATTTGTGTGAAACGATCACACAAATAGTTTGGAAGATGTGAGGATTTAGTTCATGACGAATGACAACCTCAAAATTCTAATACGAGTTAGGGCTTATATTGTAAAACTAAGTTGTACAAAGGCCTAAAGATGAGGTGAAGATTTATGTTGCATAAGCAGACAACCTCGAAATCCTATGGATTGGTTGTCTAATTCTAAGGATGGAATGGTTTGGTTGGGGAAGAGAGGTTTTGCTGTTGAAGATGGTTGTGCTGCCCACCATGCTAGCTCCAATCTCCTCATCGTGGCGAGTTTATGTTTTCTAGCGTGTTAGGTTATGATTTTAAATCAGATGTTCCAATGGTTAAAGTTCTTTAGATATTATGGGGCAAGTTAAAGTTGATTAGAGCAACACCGGTTGAGATCCCACAGTTCCCCCGTTCTGACACCACTATTTTCTATTGGATTCACTTAGTTGAAATGAATTTACTAAACTCAAATTAATGAGTTCCATACTTTTATTTAGACCATGGGAAGTCTCGTTAGCAACCGTAGGTTACCTCTTCTGAGGGATTCCCAATCATCTGATAGAGACGTCTTATTTTAGTTGCAGTTATTTTTTTGTGATGTTTGTGATTAAATTTTGAGTTGTCTTATATTTTGAATGTTGTGGCAGTGAACTTTATCTTGGTTGATTTTAGTTTTGGTTTTGGTTCAGGTTTTGTGGCTATCCTAGAAGTTTTGGTTTTCATGCAGAGTGACGTTGTTGTTTAGCATGCAAGTTTTGTAAGCATAAAAAGTACAGTATGAAAGTACAAGAAAGACAACATTATAAACAATAAAAAGTGTACCTGGTGAGTTTTCTCGTTCCACCACTTGAAACTCAAAATGCATGTGAGAGCATTTTATATAAAGCGGAAAAGTAAGGTTTTAATGATCTACCCAACCCTAGGTCATATCTTGGTGGATCCTTATTAATTTGATTAAGGATGATTTTTGTTAAGCAAAGCATATTAAGTTTAGAAGATCTCTAAGGTATCCAACAGATTTGGAGAAAGAAGCAGGTCCATGCTTCCCTATCACAGCCTGGTGAAAAGTCTCGAGCTTATTTAATCTTATTATGTTACTTACTAACCCATCCTGTAAATACCTTTAATGTTCAGTGAACATTGACGTTTCAATTATCCCTAACAGTAGGGTAATTATCACTTATCATTTAATTTGAGGAGTATGTAGGTGAAGACCCTTAAAGGGGCAAGTTAATGTTGTCAAGAGACTTGGGAATTTTTTATTTAGCTTAAGTTACTACTAAGCCCTTAAGATCTAGGTGGATGTCTTAGTTATATATTTTGAAAAATACTGAATTTTAAGTGATGATGATTCATTTTTTAAAGTCATTTGAGCATCAAATAAGGGTGTTAAATTAATGAATTATCAACACCCAAAATCATAGCCCTAAGTCTAAGATCATTTAATTAACTAGACTTCAAAATTTTAATAATTTAAGGAAGATATAAATTTATCATTTAATTAACAAGAATGAGATTGGTTTCTACCAATTAATCCCCTTGTGTTTCAATCATCCAAATTTGTTAATTGGGATCAAAGGTTACCCATTTCCCTTTCTAACTTAAGTATAATGTTAATTAAGGCCAAACTTCAAAAATTACACTTTTGCCCCTAAGGCTCTATCACTTCATAATTTGTCAAATTTAATTCAAATGACTTTGGAATTTTTATCCCACCTCACTCATGGGTCAATTAGGACTTCAAATGACAAAATGTGCTTTTTCAAATTTTAATCTAATTCACATATTTATTTTTGTGCAAAAATAGAATTTTTCAAAGAAAAATCCATAACTTGACCAAGGCAAAGTATACTTAGACTAGAGAATCATTGGGACAAAATTTCATTATTTGTTGAGTTTTATTTGAGTTTTAATAACTATTTTAAGTTCTGGAGCTTTTATTAACTATAAAATATTTTAAATTTGGAAAATTAAGTTTTATATTTTTATTAAATATTTCTGAGGTCAAGAAAACGAGAGAAACAAATTTCACATTTTCTAAATTTTTCTTTGAATAGTTAGAATTATTTTAGTGAAAATCCATTTTTAGCCTTTAAAAAATTATTTTAAGCTTTAAAATTCAATATCTTCACTTAGAAAATCAGGAATGATACTTTAGTTATACTTAAGTGCAAAAGAAACAATTTAGAAAATTTCCATGAGTTTGTTATTTTTGTGATTTTATCATTTTTAATTTTTTAAATGTTAAAAATAGGCTAAAAATGAAGTTTTTATTTTCATTGCCAATTTTTTTTTAGAAAATTCCTCTAATCCCAGAAAATTCTAGAAGCCAATTTTTATAATTTTTTAAGTTATATTTTAATTATTAAAAGTCATTTTAGTGTTAAAAATGGCACTTAACATAGAAAATCATTTTGAGTTATCAAATGAGCTCCAAATATTTTGAAATGTTTATGGGGAGTTCTCTGAACATTAAGTTACAGTGAAGAGTTAAAACTAAGTCATTTAGATGTTTATGTTTCCCAAAATTTATTTTCTTTGTGTTTTAGGGTATGTGAAAATTAAGTGCATTTTTAATGACTTGGCTCATGAAACATTTTTCAAAGGGTTCTCTAGTCATGGCAAACCTTCCAAAATTTTCTTAGAATTTTCTAAGCAACATGCTAATTATTATGATTAATTTATGAAAATAATAGACATAAACTTGAAAAATATAGGTCTTTGTCTAGAGATCACCTCTGACTTTGGAAAAATCAGAGAATGTTCTTTAAGATAGAGGCAACAACATGTCAAAAGTTCAAGCCATGGTGAAATGTCTACATGCATGGAGAATCAAAAGACTCAAAACAGTATTTAATTAATCAGAAATAAATATGCACCAAATGAACTTCAAACCATTTCCACATTGTTCTCCTCTATTCACTAAGCAAGAGGGTATTTTTATTTTATTTTAGTTATTTTTCTACACCAAGATATGAATTTTTGTTAGGGTTATTTATTTAAATGAGAAAACCTCTATTATCTATTTAAACGAGTGACGCTGACTAGATCCTAGGCTGCTCTGAAAATACTCCTGGCGTGCTCTGGTTGGACGTCGCCATCCACATAGCCGCTGACTCGACCCATGCCTTATGAACCGACGTGTTGCCTGGCTTCATCTCGTTCGTTGATAATATAAACGCGCGATCAGACGGCTCCCCATCATCGTCCCCAAATAGGCTNTGAAAGTTAGATCACCTGTATTTTCAAAATATACAAAATCATGCCTCTGCACAAAAGACTACTAATACTTCTCATATTTGATTAAGATATTAATTAAAGTTGGAATGCTAAAAGACTTTATTGCACTTGGGAAAACAACAAAGAGATATGAGAGTTCAAAAGAGCCGTTAATAGGGAAGTTGGGCTAGACATTTTTGACCTCGTTTTTTTATCAATACTTTTTAGAGCTTGTACGTCGCTGAATCTCACTTGATCTAAGTCTTGAGCTAAATAAAAATTTAATATAATTAAAATTGAAATTAATAAAAATTGAAATTAACCCAAAAAGAACTCCAAATATAATCCATTTTAATCAAACCCTAAAATCAGCCTTAATCAAAATTATCATTTTCTCCCTTAAGATCATTATAGAATTTAAAACTTTATTATGAAAGTTGCATGAAGCTTATTTTCATGTATAAAAATCATGTAAACAAGTTTGAAAATTTTTTGAAATAATTTTTACATAAAATTATGCAATTCAAATTTCCATGTATGAATCGTGTTTTCTCACTAATCTTAAAGTTATATTTTTCTCTACAAGCCAATCCGGTGATCGAAATTATATTTCAGAAGCTACATGCAAACTATTTTAGTACATCAAACAACATTTTTATGTAAAAATATGCACATAGGATTTTTATGCATGAAAAATGATTCAACATAAACAAATTTCAATGAAAAATTATTTTTCAGAACGGACTTTGCCATTGTATTCGTATCATTGAAATCTTTTAAATTAACCTTTTTGCACTCAAATCTGGCCTTATTTGGATGCTTGTTGAGCCGATGATAATTATGAAAGAAAAAAAATGAGAATTTTTATAATGAAAGGATATTTTACAAATAAGTAACCCATAATAAACTCTAAATGAATTTGAACTTCAACTAAACTTGATCTAAACTAAAAAAAGCACAATTTTATCCTTTAAAACCATCTAAAAATTACAACTCAAAATTCATCAATTTTCTCTCTCCTATGGTTTGTGCCCACTTTGACGAAATATCTTGAGATAAAGAATATTTTAGCTAAAACAAAGTAAACCACTAAAATTTTCATATATTTTTTTCTATCAAATCAGTGTAAGTAAAAAATTTTGGTCATAACTATCATAACCACGTTTACATTTCAATTTAACAAAACTTGAGCTAGATACCACCTTTTTTAAAATGAAATGAAATGTTGGATTCCTTGTTTCATTCTCTTCAATTGAGGTACCCTTTATCTTTTCCATAACAGGCATAAATACCTTTGAAATTACTAAAATGACATTACTTCTGAAAAAGATCCCTCCATGTCATTGTAATCATCTCCCCCCTCCCCTGCCCCATTTCCGCTCTCCCTCAAAACTCCTTACTTAAAACACTCTCCCAGTAGTGAACCTCTCACTCTCTCTCCTCCCATTCTATCTCTAACTACCTTCCTCTCTCATTCTAACCGACATTCATCCCCTCCTTCTCCTTCTTTCAATTTTTTCCCCTCTCCCTTTCCCTTTCCCTCTCTTCATCTTCTCCTTTTCCACCATAAAATCAAGAACCACACCCCATTTCCATCACTAATATGAAGGCAAGAAGAAAGACAAGGGCCATGTGCATCATCCAAAGCAAGGAAGAACACCATTAAAGGAAGGTATAATCCATTACATATTTCTCTCTTTCTTTACTTGCATGATGTAAACCATGGGGCTTTTAGTTCTTTTGTGTTGAATAATGTGTTGCTCGTCTTTTCTTTCTCTTTTTATCATGGAAAAATCTCATTTTATTTTACTTTTTTTGTTTTTTTAATGTTTCACCCATACTCTTTCTCTATTTCTCACCTCACTCCTTGATTGTTTATAACATGAAACCTAGACATTTCCTCCATTTGTTTATACATTCACTCACAAAAAACTTCACCCTAAGCACTCACCTTTTCTTCACTTCCCTTCCTCACTTCCTTACCCTTAACCAAGACTTGAAAGCTTAGCAATATCCTCCACCTCATTTTCTCCCAGCCAAAAACACTACACCCTCACCTCTTCCAAATCCATTCAACAAACCAAAATCCTCACACCCTAAGCATGAACTATTGTATCCAAAACCTAAACATAGTCTACCTGAACCTAAATTAACATCCACCCATTAGAAAAATTATCCATTAACCCACCAGTATCCCCTAGTTTAAACCAAACCTAAACCCTGACAAAAAAATCCAACCTGAAAAAAATATTTAGCCAAACCAAAACCTTAACCTAAAGCTCATCCCAAAAAACAAAACCTGGGCCCTATATTAAAGCCCAATCTATAAAAAACTAATAATAAATAATAAAAAATAATAAAAAAAGCCTATCTTAAACCCTATCTTAATGCCCAACCCAAAAACCTTACTTAAAACCCTAACCCTTACCCAACCTAAAAACCTAAAGCCTACCCACACTTCTAAACTTACCCAAGAGCATTCACTCCCCTCTTCATCCTTAATCTACCTAAAATCTACTAAGTACACACTAACCTAACTATTAACGCACCTAAAATATTAGTTTATCAAGTTTGTAGCAGTTACTTAAGGTTGAGATGCACACGGTCCAGCTCCGAGCCCTTACCTTCATTGAAATTTTACACCCAATCTTGGTCTTTCATATGTGATTATGTGTTTTATTTTACTTACTCGTGTTTTCTTACAACTCACTTTCAAATTTTTGTGTTGAATGTTCACATTTTATTTTTTTTGTAATTTATTCATATTCCCTGCAAATTATATTATATTATGCTACTTACCATGCAGCGGTAGTAGAAGCCAAGGTACGCTTGTTTATATATTTACAATAGTTTTCCTTACTACATCATTTTATTTTACTATCCTCTTACATCCACAATTATGTATGTATTTGCAAGACCTGTAGGATAGAAAACAGAAGTCGGTTTACCTAGGGAGGATCATTATAAAATCCAAACACATACTTGTTAATTAATTGGACTAATAATGATTTAAGAAAGGCATAAGACAAAACATACTAAGCCTGGGGTAGTTGCCAATAAGGAGCTTGGAGCAAGTTGAAGTAGGTGAAGAATGATGGGCTACAACATCAAAGCCAATCTACATCAGCAAAACCTTCCTTATAATTAAATAACAAGCCACAAGACTTCGAGGTAGCTACTTCAGTACAACATAAATCCTCAACTTATCTTTAGGCCTTTTGATAAGCCTAAAATATGTTACTTTATTTGCACATTTAATGCCTATTATTAATGATTTTATGTTTTAATGAAAGGTATTTTTAATGTTTTTGATTGAGGTACACTAAATAGAGCAAGTGGAGCAAAGGAGTGAAAATAGAGCACGTTGGAGTCAAAGAAAACACAACGGCCAATGTTAACCTGGCGCTTAGGAGTCAGACAATAGAGAGCCTGGTGCTTCGTCACTAGGATCTGTCACGAAGATGCTAGAGGTGGTTATTATAGATGGTTCAATGAATGTGGACAAATTTTGAAGGCATGCTTGAAGTAACTCTTGGTGATTTTGTGAGCTCTATTTAAAGAGATCTATAGAGATTTGAAGGGGAGCTTTTTTAGAGAAAAGGGGAGTCTTCTTAGATAGGAGAAAGTCTTGGAGGCTTTCTTAGATTTGGAGGAAAAGAGGAGAAGGGAGAGATATCTTCTTCACTATTATTCTAAGTGAGATTGGAGTGCAATTGTAAGGAGAGTAGGTGATTCAAAGGAACTGGAAGGATTGCTTGAGAAGGAGTTTGAAATAAGTTGTGTATTTTATTTGTTTTACTTAGTCTTGTTTTGTAAACTTATATTTATCTATAAATCCATGTGTTGTTGTTTCTTTCGCATGAGATCTGAGTAGTTTCCTTTGCCTTTCTTCCTATAATGAGGAATAATTATGTGTAAGAATGAATTTTAGTAGAAATGCTTTTAATTCCATAAATTGTGATGATTTAAACTGCCTTCTTAATTTACTTATCGATCTGGCCAATTGATTTGTTAAAATATGTTGGGAAACATAGTGACTCAAAAAGGCTATGTTTTCCTCAACAAAGTAAGAGTAACATTTGGTCTCATGGATGAGAATGTAGTCCATGGGGTTAAGGGCAAATAAATAGAGAAATAAGTTTTAATAAAATTTGAGATTTTAGAGTGACAGACTAAAATTTCCAATTTGGTCCCGGTGTTTGTAAACTAAAGTGAGATGTTAGCCTTCAGGTGAGAGGAAAGTGGGAACTGTAGAGTGACAACTAGTATCTTCCTAGCCTAACCATGGGTTTAGGAACTAAACTCTTGATTAGCCAATGTTCTTTATGCACTCAAGAGAGGGTAAAGAATATGTATGCTTCTATTTAGCATAATACATTAATTATTTTTAAAATTAATTGATTCCTACATTGATTATAAACTCATTGCAAGGGGAACGATGTTTCATATAAATTTGAACTCTTTTATACATTATTTTTTAGAATATCTTAGTAGTAACTTTACATTTTAGCCTTTTTAGATTGCCTTTATATTCTACATTTGCTTAGCATACTTAGCATTCCTTTTAATTCTATAGGATTAGGTATTACACAAAAATTTTATTATCATTTCTTATATAAGTTAACTGCAGTTTAAAGAATGTTTTACTAAAGTTATCCTATAAAAGTTTTGTCTATCCCTGTTGGATCGATACATAGGACTCCATTAGAACCCTATAATACTTAAAACGATATGTATACTTACGTAGTACCCTTACTGTGTAACCATTTTTATCAAATTTATATAATATTTAATTTTTCACACTAGCTGCTAAATATAAATTGGGTCAATATTTTGGTCATACTTCATAACTAAAATAATTATGTAATTATGAGTTGGGTCAATTTTTTGGTGTCATTGCCGGGGATAGCAATGAAACCTTTTAACTTAAGAAAATCTTCATTTTAATTGTAGAATTAATATAGGAAACCTGTAGTGTCATTTATATATGTGCTTTTATGTGTATTTAAAAATAAAAATATAAAAAATAAAAATATATATACATATTTTTTGTGTTTTGTTTGTTTTTTTATTTATCTTTAATAGTGTACGTGTAGTATGGGATCTGAAGGATTAGTGCTTTACAATTCTAAGTTAGAGCAAACTATTAGAAAAATTAGAAAAAAAAAGAACTTCATAATTTCCAAGAAATGACAAATACTTTACATAATAATTTAGAAAATTAAATTGATAAGAATGTACAAAATCAATTAAGAGATTAAGCTAACCTAATGGTAAATGAAATTTATCGATGCATACAAACTCCTGCCGTAGAATCCAACACGTTTGAATTAGAATTTGTTATTATCTAGATGACAAAGAATAACTATTTTGAGGGAATTTCATTTGAAGATCCAAACTTACATCTTGCAAGTTCTTAGAACTTTGTGCCACATTTCAGTATAAAAGTGTCTCTAACGATGCTTTTAGACTTAGGTTTTTCCATTTTTCTTAAGAGATAAAGCTAAAATGTGGTTGGACTCATCAGGACCTGAATCGATTTGAACTTGGTGTGACCTAGCACAAAAATTCTTGGCTAAGTATTTTTCACGTTTAAAGACTGCTAAGCTTAGAAATAATGTTACATCTTTGTGTCAGTTTGAAGGGAAATCGATATACGAGTCTTGAGAACGCTTTAAAGAACTTCTTATGAAGTGTCCACATCACTCTTTGCCTGATTGGTTAATAATTTAAATAGTTTATAAGGGTTAGTAGGATCTCTTTGATCTATTATTGTTGTTGCTGGTGTTGGTTCTTTAATGTCAAAATCTTTTGATGTGGCATATTATTTAATTGAAGAAATAACTACTAATAATTTTCAATGGCCTTCTGAAAGGGTAAATCCTAAAAGAATATCTAGTATTCACGATTCTCATACTATTTCTATGTTAACATCTCAAGTAGTTGTAATATTAAGAAAGATAGATCTATTTGGAATGAATTTGTCTTAAACACCTCTAGTGATTGAAGAAAATTCATTAGGACAAATGGTCGATTCCAAAATTCCTACATTTGAGACTTTAAATGCAATAACGAATAAACCTAATAACTCCTATTCTAATTATTACAACCCAGGTTGGAAAAACCACCCTAACTTTAACTAAAATAATAACTATAGTGGTGCTAAATACTAATTGGGGAACAATCAAGCGAACCCATTGGGAAATTGGAACAACCTGGGTAATGCTAAATAAAGACCAACTTATCCTCATGGATTTAACAGTAACCACCAATTTAAGGTACAAAAAGTTGTCTGTAGAAGAAATGATGTTACATATGGGTAATCAATTACAAATTCAAGGAGCGACAATTACAAATATTGAGAATCAACTGGGACAAATTGTCAATGCACTTAGCAGCAGGCCTCAATGAATTCTTCCTAGTAATACAAAAATTAATCTTAAAGATCAGAACAAAGAGCAAGTTAAAGCTGTCCAATTAAGAAGTGGAAGAGAATTGGAGATGAGAGTTCAAAAGGAGATTGAAGTTGAGAGAAGAGAAATTGAAAAGTCTGATTGAGATATTCCTCAAGAGTTAGAAAAACATATTTCCCCAATGAAGATCAATTTAGAACGACCACCACCTTCATTTCCTCAGAGACTTTGATAAGCAATTTTCAATGTTCCTAGAATAATTCAAGAAGTTAAAAATTAATATATCGTTTGCTGAAGCTATGGAACAAATGTTGAGCTATGTAAAGTTTATGAAGGATATCCTTTAAAAGAAAAGGAAGTTTACAGATAAGGAGACTTTGGCCTTTAGTGAAGAGTGCAACGCGATAATTCAGAAAAAACTTCCTAAAAAACATAAAGATCCAGGTAGCTTTATGACATGCCTAAAATACATTGCTTTTATTTGTATATTTATACATATTTTCAATGATATTTCACTTTAATGAAAGGTATGTTTGATTTTTTTGGTTGTAGGAATATTAAATGGAGTAAATAGAGCAAATGGAGCAAAAATGGAGCATATTGGAGTCAAATGAAGCAAAAAGGCCAGTTTTGATATAGCGCCTAGGTAGTAGAGACCGTTATCTAAAAGATCCATTGAACTGGGAAGAATTTTGAAGAGGTGCTTGAAGAGACTCCTGGGGATTTTGAGAGCTCTATTTAAAGAGAATTCTAGATATTCAAAAGAGAGACTTTTGGGAGGACGAAAGGGAGTCTTTTTTAGAGTACTGGATTCTTCCTAGATAGGACAAAGTCTTGGTGGTTTGCATAGGACTTGGAGGAGAAGAGGAGAAGTGAGAGACATCTTCTTCACTGCAGATTCTAAATAATTTTGGAGTGATTCAAAGGAACTTGAAGGATTAATTGGGAAAGAGTTTAAGATAAGTTGTGCACTTTTTTATTTTACTTTGTCTTGTCTTGTAAACTTTTATTTTTTTTTTTATAAATCCATATGTTGTTGTTTCTTCCTCATGAGATCTAAGTGGTTTCCTTTGTTTTTCTCCCTGCAATGAGGAATAATTATGTGTAGGAATGTAGTTTAGTAGAAGTGCTTTTAAAATTCCATAAATTGAAATGATTCAAGCACTATGCTTCACTTACTTGTCAATCTAGCCAATTCCTTTGTTAAAATTTGTTGTAAAATGTAGTGATCTGAAATGGGTTATGTTCCAACATGGTAAGATTCACATTTAGCCTCATGGATGAGAATGTAGTCCTTGAGGTTAAGTGCAAATAAATAGAGAAATAAGTTTTGATGGGCGTAGAATTGGAGATTTTAGGGTGACAGACTAAAGTCCCAAATTTGGTCGAGATGTTTGCAAAATAAAATGAGATGTTAGGCCTCAAAGGAGGGAAGTGAGAAATCTAAAGTGAGAGCTAGTATCTTCCCATCCTAACCAAAGTTTTAGGGACCAAACTCTGGATTAACCAACATTCTTTATGCACTTGATAGAAGGGTAAGGAATAGAATTGCTCCTCTTTGGCAAAATACCTTAGTTATATTTTAAAATTATTTTTAGACACTAATTATGATGTTTAATACAAATTTAAACTCTTCATGCATTATTAGTTTAAAGTAGAGGTAACTTTACATTTTAAAACATTTTTAAATTGTCTTGCCTTTTCATTTTGAATTTGCTTAGCATACTAGCATTCCTTTAATTTTATAGGATTAGATATTCCACAAAAAGTTGTGATCATTTACTATGTAAGTTTTCTACAATTAAAAAGTAGTTTTTTATTAAAGTCAATTTTATAAGAGTTTTGGTTATTTCCCGCGGGATCGATACTGAGATTTTTAAAGAAAATTCTATATTACTTGAAACAATATGTATACTTGAGTAGTACCCCTAGTGTGTAAATCATCTTTATCAACTTTATAAAATATTTAATTTTACACACTAGCCACTAGATATAAATAAGGGCAAGCTTTTGGCCGTATCTGTGAAACTAAATAATTACGTGACTGCGGGTCAAGTCAAGTATTTGGCACCGTTGCCGGGGAAATTAACAACGAAAACTTTTTGACTTAGAAAAACCTTAATTTTTAATTGTAAAAAAATTATAGTGTTGCTTTTATATATGTGCTTGTATTTAAAAAATAAAAATAATAAAAAAAAAGATTTATGTTTACTAGTTTAGTTAGTGTGTTTTGCTTATTTTAATATTTATCTTTAAAAAGTCCATGTGTAGTGTAGGATCTGAAGGTTTAGTACCTTAAAATTCTAAGTTTGAGAAAAATAATAAAAAAATTAAAAAACAAAAACAAATTCACAATTTCCAAGAAATGGTAAATACCTTACATAATAAATTTAGAAAATCAAGTTAATGAGAATGTACAAAAACCATTAAGATATTATGCTAACTCTATGGTAGATGAAATTCATCGAAGTATACAAAATCCTATCATAGAAGCTAATACATTTGAATTAAAACATGCTATCATTCAGATGGTACAAAATAACCAATTTAGGAGAACTCCATCTGAAGATCTTAACTTACATCTTGCAAGCTTCTTAGAACTTTGTGCTACATTTCAGTCTAATGGTGTCTCTAATGATGCTGTTAGACTTAGGATTTTTTATTTTGCCTTAAGGGGTAAAGCTAAAATGTGGTTAAACTCATTAGGACCTGGATCTACTGGAACCTGGAGTAACCTAACATAGAAGTTCTTGGCTAAGTATTTTCCACCATCAATAACTACTAAGCTTAGAAATGATATTACATCTTTTTGTCAGGTTTGGGAGCACTTTAAGGAATTTTTTAGGAAGTGTCCACACCATTCTTTTCCCAATTGATTAATAATTCAAACATTTTATAATGGATTAATAGGACCTTTTAGATCTATTATTGATTCTGGTGGTGACGGATCATTAATGTCAAAACCTTTTGATGAAGCATATCCTTTAAATGAGGAAATGAAAATGAATAATTTTCAATGACCTTCATAATGGATAAATTTTAAAAGAATAGCCAATTTTCATGATTCTGATGGTATTTCTATGTTAACATCTCAAGTAGTTGCAATATTAAGAAAATTAGATCAATTGAGAATAAATTTATCTCAAACAACTCAAGTGATTGAGGAAAATTCATTTGGACAAATGATTGATTCCAACATTCCCACATTTGAGCCCTTGAATGCAATTAATAATAAACCTAATAACCCCTATTCTAACTATTACAACCTAGGTTGGAAAAACTACCCCAACTTTAACTGGATTAGCAATTCTGGTGGAATTAACCAGCAATGGAGAAACAATCAAGCAAACCCATTAGGAAACTAGAAAAAATAGAGTATTACTAATTATAGACCAACTTATCCTCTTGGATTTAATAGTAATCAACAAATTTAAGAGAAGAAGTTTTCTATATAAAAACCAGTGTTACATTTGGGTAATCAATTACAAAGTCAATGAGCAACTATTAGAAATATGGAAAATCAACTTGGATAAATTGTTAATGCCCTTAGCAATAGGCCTCAGGGAAGTCTTCCTAGTAATACTGAAGTTAATTCTAAAGATCAGAATAAAGCAAAAGTTAAAGCTGCCCAATTAATAAGTGGAAGAGAATTGAAGATGAGAGTTCAAAAAGAGATTAAAGTTGAGAAAGATAGAAAACAAATTGAAAATTCTGACGAAGATATTCCTTAACACCTAGATAAACTTATTTCTCTAATGAAGATCAACTTAGAATGACCAACACCTCCATCTTCTCAGAGGCTCTAACAACAAAATTAGATAAACAAATTTTAAAATTTTTGGAAATATTTAAAAAGGTAACTATTAATATTTCATTTGCTGAAGCTTTGGAGCAGATGTTGAGATATATAAAGTTTATGAAGAATATTCTTAATAATAAGATGTTTATAGATATTGAGACTGTTGCCCTTGGTGAAGAGTGTAGCGCAATAATTCAGAAGAAACTTCCTCAGAAACTAAACGGTCCTAGTAGCTTTACTATTTCATGTGCAATAGGAGACATATTTAATGGGAAAACTTTATGTGATCCAGAGGCTAGAATTAACCTTATGCCTCTATCTTTTTTTCAAATCTTAGGCTTAGGAGTCTGTAACTCTTCAGTTAGTCGATTCATCAATTATTTACTAGAAGGTAATTATAGAAGATGTGTTAGTAAAAGTGAATAAATTTATCTTTTCTGTTGATTTCATTATACTAGATATAAAGGAAGATAAAGAAATCCAACCCATTTTAAAGAAACCTTTTCTTGTTACTGGAAGAACTATGATAGATATGAAAAATGGTGATTAATCATAAGAGTCAATAATCAATAAGTGATATTTAATATATCAAAAGCAATGAAATATCGAATAAAGGGAAGAGAGGATGAATATTTTAGAATGGAAATTATCAATCAACAGAGTAAGCCATTTCAAGGAACATTATGAAGATAAATTGGAACAACAAGAAATTCAGATTGAAGAAGATATTGATCTAAAATATGAAAGATTAATGACGATACAAATTATGTTCAGGAAAATTTTAAGCTGCTGGACACAAGTGAAAATGGCAAATCATTTAGTCCTTCAATGGAGAAACCGTTTGAACTAGAGATGAAAGTTCTACCTATGCATTTAAAGTATAATTTTCTAGGAAACTCATCTACATTGTCTATTATAATATCCGTAGACCTTACTGAAGATCAAAAACATAAATTAATGAAAAACTTAATAAGAAAGATTCTGGATAAACGATAGCTAATATTAAAGGAATCAGTCGTTCAATTTGTATGCACCAAATTTTAATAGAAGAGAATCATATGCCGAGGGCTGATCCTTGAAGGAGATTGAAACCTATAATGAAAAAAGCTTGTTAAGAAAGAAATTATAAAGTGGTTAGATGATAATATTATTTATCCTTTTTTAGATAGTGGTTTGGATAGTTCTATCCACTTTGTTTCTAAGAAAGAGAGGGTGGCTATATCTATTAATGAAAAGAATGAATTAATTCCCACTCGATAAGTCACTGGGTGGTGAATCTGCATTGATTATAAAAAATTAAATATTGCCACTAGACAACATTCATGAGTCCTTACAAAACTTTTACTTTTAGACAGATGCCCTTTGTGTTATGCAATGCACATGCAATTTTTCAAAGATGTATGTTGTCCATTTTCTACGATTTAATTGAGAAAGGAATAGAAGTTTTATAGATGACTTTTCAGTGTTTGGTATTTCATTTGAATCATGTTTAAATCATTTAGAAAAATTACTAAAACATTTTGAAGAGACAAATTTAGTTCTTATTTGGGTTAAATGATAATTTATGGTTGTAGGAGGAATCATACTTGGACTTAAAATTTCTGAAAAATGGTATGGAAGTAGATCTAGCAATAATTCAAGTTATTTCCAAACTACCTCCTCCTACTATAGTGAAAGGAGTTAGGAGTTTCTTAGGACATGTTGGTTTCTACAAATGATACATCAAAGATTTTTCAAAAATTACTAAACCTTTATGCCAACTTTTTAGAAAATGATGTCGTATTTGATTTTAATCAAGAGTGGCTAAATGCGTTCAAGTTATCAAAATAAAAATCAATCATTGCTTCTATTATTGTTTCAACTGATTGGTAGAAACCATTTAAGTTGAAGTGTGATGCAAGTGGTTATGCTATTGGGGTTATTTTAGGATAAAAATATGATAAAATTTTCAAATTAATATATTATGCTAGTAAAACTCTTAATGAAGCTCAAATTAATTATACTACTACGGAAAAAGAGTTATTAGAAATAGTATATGCATTTAATAAATTTAGGTATTATCTTATTGGAACTAAATGTACAGTGCATACAAATCACTCTGTTATTCAATAACTGACGGTGGGTCCTCCTGATGCAAGAATTTGATTTTGAGGTAGTAGATAGGAAGGGATATGATAATCAAATTGCTGATGATCTATCTAGGCTTGAACATAAAAAATTAGATTACATTGAAAATGAAATTAATGAATATTTTTCTGATGAAAATTTATATACAGTAACTAAAGGATGTGTTCTGTGGTATGTCGACATAGTAAATTACATAGTTAGTCACATTTTACCCTATGGTTTGACATACCCACAACAAAGGAAATTTAAGCATGATGCAAGATCTTACTTCTGGGATGACCCATATATATATATAAACAATGTAAGGATCAAATTATTAGAAGACCTGTACCTATGGAAAAAACTCAACAAATTATTTAGAAATGTCATGATTTGGATTTTAGGGGACACTTTGGGATTGATAAAACTACACATAAAATTTTATAATCTGGATTTTATTGGTCTACAGTATTTAGAGATATTAATACTTATGTGGTTTAGACTTTTTGAGACCATTTATACCATCTTGCAGAAATATATACATATTAGTTGTTGTGGACTATGTTTCAAGGTGGATAGAAGTTGTAGCTTTACCTCGTTGTGATGCTCGAACTGTTGCAAAAATTTCAAAGAAAAATATTTTTAGTAGATTTGGGATGCCTAGAGTAATTATTACGGATGAGCAAAGTCATTTTAGGAATAAGAAGATTGAAACATTAGTTAAAAAATATGGAATTATACATAAAAATGCCACTGCTTATCATCGACAGACCATCAGTTTAGCAAAATTGTCCAACCGAGAAATTAAAACAATTTTGGAGAAAACTATAAATCCTAATAGGATGGATTAGTCTCGTAGA
Organism: Phalaenopsis hybrid cultivar; assembly: GCA_002079205.1. NCBI lineage: Eukaryota > Viridiplantae > Streptophyta > Magnoliopsida > Asparagales > Orchidaceae > Phalaenopsis > Phalaenopsis hybrid cultivar. The sequence continues at coordinate 159,379 of JXCR01046642.1, read as the reverse complement.
TAGGACAGAGAATTATGAGCTTATTATAAAACTCCTATAGGAATGACCCCATATAAACCCATATTTAGAAAGGCTTGTTGCTTACCAGTAGAACTGGAGCATAAAGCTTATTCAACTATAAACTAATTTAATTATAACTTAGAAGATGCTGGTGAGAGATGATTATTGCAATTGAATTAGCTTGAGGAAATCAGAAATGAATCTTATGAGAATGCAGATATTTATAAGGAATATTCAAAACTATGGCATGATCAAAAGATTTTAGTAAAGAATCTAGAACATGGATAAGAAGTTTTACTATACAATTCAATATTGAAATTATTTCCTGGGAAATTGAAGTCTAGGAGGATGGAGCCATTCATTGTGATAAAAGTTTATTCTTACAATGTTGTCGATATCAAGGATCCAAAAATGATAAAATTTTTAAAGTCAATGGACATAGGCTAAAACCTTACTTTGATGGAAATAGGTCTATATTTAATGAAATCCTAATGTTGGGTCAACCTGAGTAAGATGTGGATATGTCAGGCTGATGACGCTAACTAAGCTCTTTATGTGAGGTAACCCATAGTTAGCAGATGAATTGAGTTTAGTTGGTTTAGATTTGCTTATGTATTTACTTGACTGTATTTGAGAGTCACACATGTGTTGTTACGAATTAAAGTGAGACAATTCATAACCTAGGGGAGGTTAAGACAAGTATTTGGACCTATGAAGCATCAGTGTTTTATTGTGCACTTGTGCCTAGGCATCAAAATCCGGCTCCTAAGCGCCATAATACAGAGAACATAGCGCCTAGGCACCCAAATCTGACGCCTAGCCACCATGGTTACAGAATCATGAAATAGAGCAGTTTTGCAGTTTTTTTTACGATTTTTTCCATTTTAAACCCTTAAAGCCTTCAAATAATTTTTTCCTTCACCATTCTGGAAGATTTATGAGTGATAGAAGTCTTGAGATCTCACCGAATTTCAAGAGTCATAGAATGCAATGCTTTGGCAAGTCCAACTCTTGGAGTATATGATCATAAGAAGTTCATAAGAAAAAAAGTGCAGAGACTTCATGATAGGACTTTGGAGAAGAAGAAATTGATAAAAGAAAGAGGATTCTTTATGCCTAGAGGGTTGATCAAGGTATTTACTGTGCAGAGGCATTGGGAAGTGTTTTGTTATACAACTGCCACTATTGTGATCGCTGTTGTGAAGGAGTTCTATGAAAATCTTCATCGATTAAATCATGGATTGGTTTATGTTTAAAGTAAGTTAGTACCTTTTAATCCTTCAAGAATTAACTAGTTGTTCTTGGTGAATGGAGTGCCAATTTGTAAATTTTCTAACTTTACTCCAACTAAAGACAATTTGACTAAAATCCTTAGATTCCTGACAGACAGGGATACACATTGTAAATTTAGAAGTGATTCCAAGGTTTGTTTTCCTATTGCAAGATTAAATTCATCATCTATGCTATGTTACTTCTTCATTTCTACCAAATTACTTCCTACCATGAACATCAAAGAAGTAACAAAGTAAAGTGCAATCCTTAATTATTATATTCAGACGGGAAGATCTATTGATGTAGGGACACTTAGTTATAGATCCATCATTGGAGTTGCACTCAATGAATCTATAACTGTGCTTGGACACCCTACAGTTATTTTCTCACTTTTTAGTTAAGCCCAGGTCCTTTATGAAAGTTGGGAAAATATACTTCTTCCTTGGAAGCCCATTGACCATTCTATCTTGAGGTGTGACAACATCGATCTTTATGCGGTGCATGGAGGAAGTTTTTAAATGGATCAGTCTTCACGCCCTTCCACATCATCAACATCTCAATTTGTAGATGGTTTGGCAAGTATCTTGGAGGCAGTGGGGAATATAAAGAAGGAGATATCAATGATTAATTACAAGATTAGAAGTATCACTGATCAATTTCATCATCTAGATTGGCAAATGAAACAACAGTCAGATCATACTGTCGTTGTCTATGATGCACAGGTTCAGATGTACAAGAAGAATGGCTGGATAAATGAAGATTCCGAGGACTTCCCAAACTATCCCTTCTACAACTTTTTTTAAAGCTAAAAAGGATAATTCTATTCAAGTAAAATTTGATTACAAACTATAAGTTAAGGGACATTTAAAAGGTCCGCACCCAAAAGAAAAGCAAGAGAAGAAGAAGGGGGTTTTGACACTAGAGTAGAGTTAGAAGCATTCCCAAACTTGGTCAACCAATTTGCAGGACAATTGCCCTCTCTGTAGATGAAAGTAAAGTGGATAGGAGAAGGGGTCGTCAATTCCTTGATTTTCTTAAGCCAATGAGAAGTGTACCAAGGATAAGATTCTTCTACAGTGAGAGCCTTCGGAAGCAAGGTGGAATCCATTTTCATCTATAGATTGTCCCATTTGTTATGGGCAGCTAATTTAATAGCCCAAAAGACATCAAACACCTCAGCTTTAAGGGAATCCTTAACTGAAATGGAAGAGTAGAAAAAAAGAGACACTTACCAGCATGGCCCTTGAAAACACCCCCTATACTAGCAGCTTGATCAGAATAACTGCCATCAGTGCTATCCTTAATATAAGGGTGGGTAGGTCTCACCCAGAGCACCTATGTAACCTCATGTTTGGAGGACCACTCTACTAAGATGTAGTGTAGATATTGGAAAAATTCTTCAAGGAGATCAGTTTAAGGAGTCATATCTTACATTGGGTAGCAACTTTTAGAGCAGAAAGGAGACGACTATCAAATTTTGCCTGATTCCTGACCATCCAAATAAACCATGCCAAGATAAATGAGATAGACCCTAATTTTGCCTTAGCCTAGCTAGACCAACAGAGAGTGAGTTGATTTCGGTCAAATAACATTGTATCAATTGTTAAACATTTGATGAATTATGTCCAAACAGCTTGAGAGTAGGGGGACTGAAAGAAAAGATGAGCAGTAGACTCTTCGGCCTGCAAACATAGAAAACATTTAGAAGGACCCCACAGATATCATCAATAGGCAGGAACTGGTGGAAAAATCTCCAACCTAGGAAACACATAGATGGTGTGAGGAATTTGTTCCAAATACAATCATCCCAAGGGACAGAAACCCACTGAAAAAATTTAGAGTATATAGCTTGGGTTATAATTTGACATTTTCTCTTAGAGGTAGCAATATAATTTTTTCTTGTAACATCATGGGTAGCTTAGATATGCTTGCAGTAGAACAGTGTGTAAGCATGGTATTCAATAAATCAGTGGACCATTTATTCTTTTCCCAACAATTAGCTACCCTTAAATCAAAATTGAAATTCTGATGAAGAGGTTGTAGCATATCCTCAGGACACCATATATCCAACCATAAATTGATTCCCCTGACCCAAATCCCATTGAAAAAGGTTTTCGGCTTACTGTCTGACCTTGAGAAGATTGACCCAAAGTTTAGAGTCACCAGTTTTCCTGACTACTATATTGGGGTGAGTTCCTTTACAATATTTACCCATGAGAAATTTAGCCCAGAGAGAATCCTGCTTTCTAAAGTTTATGCAAAGCTTACAGAGATTAAAATATTGTAGCTGAGGGAGCCCTTTAAACCCCAGACCCCTAGCAACAGTGGGCCTTGTAACATTCTGCCAGTTAGCCAAGTGGAGTTGTTTTCTTTGCCCAAACGATAAAAACCTGTTGAAATATCTCTCCAAATGAAGCTGATTACTTTTCTTCATTCCAAAAATTTGTAAAATGTACTTTGGGAAGGTGGTTAGTATGCTCTTCAGTAGAGTAATTTTTCCCTCATTGGAAAGAAAGGAATTAGTCCAGTAGTTAAGCTGGGCATCAATCTTGGTGATGACCTTGTCAAACTGCACTTACTAGGAACCCCAAGAAAATTAAATGGAATGGAAGCAATAGAGAATTCAGTGACTTACTGTATCCAATGTTTGAGATGATCCTTAGTTTTGGAACTAAACAACAAGGTAGGTTTAGTGGGACTAAATTCCAAACTAGAGCACGGTTGGAATGCCTCTAGATATTGCATAATTTTCTTTACAGCGGATTTAATGGCCCTAAAAAAAATGATATCATATGCATACAAAAGATGTCTAATAAAAAGATTAGACTTATGATGAAACAAATTAGCAGTATTTAAGGGAATTGAGCTATCCAACAGCCTAAAAAAATATTCCATAGCCAAGATAAAGAGAGTGGGGGATAGTGGATCACCTTGCTTAAGACCCTTGTTGGCAGTAAAAAAACCATAGGCTCTACCATTAATGAGAATAAAATTACCATTACCTTTCAACCATCTGGATCTATCTCATAGAAAGTAGATGGAAAACCACTGGCCCTAAGAGAATTCAATATAAATTCCCAATTGATGGTATCATAGGCTTTTTTGACATCAAGCTTATAGATTAAGTTTCCACCTCCACAAGGCCTGTTAATTTTAGTCATAAGCTCTTGAGCCAATAGGACACTATCACTGATGCTTCTTTAAGTGATAAATGTTTCTCTATTATGTCTAATTAGCTGGGAAAGATGGGGCTTCAGACTATTCACTATAATCTTCCTAATAATTTTACTAAACACATTGGTGAGGGAAATTGGTCTGAAATGCTACCACTGAGAGTTTTCAGAAGATTTGGAAATCAAAACTATGTTGGATGTACTGAAATACTTAGGGAGAACATCCCCCCTGAAGAAAGACTGGATAGCTTTTATTACATCAGCTTTAACAATACGGCAACTTTTCTTATAGAAATCTGAAGAAAAATCATCCGTCCCAGCAGTTTTACTAAGGTCAATGCTGTGAAGGGCACCCCAAATTTCCTCTTCAGGGGGGACATCAACTAGATTTATAGAATTAACATAGGAAACCTCCTCCTAGAACAAAGAAGCATCTATTTGGGTTGTAATATTAGAGGGTGAGTAAAAAATTTCTGGAAATACTCCACAGCATCATTTGCACTGGCAGAGTCATCATGAAGCCTAATACCTTATGAATTCAAAATACTATGAATGACATTTCACTTCCTTCTATATTTAATGCAAGCATGATAATAGTTAGTATTCTTGTTGCCATCTATAAATTTGCTAATGACAGCCTTTTTTGGGAGAAAAATCTAAAGCCAAGCAGTAGTAGTATGGACTTTTTGATTAGCTACAAAGATGGAGGCTTCATCCATAGGACTAGCATTTTCAAATTGAAGCAAATCCTGCTCAGCTTGATCCACCAACCTATAAACATCTCCAAAGAGCCCAGTTCCACTGCCTTAGAGCTTTACTAATTTTCTTCTGCAGGTGCCAAAGTTTGATGAGAGGATCATGATGGGAAATATCTTTTTAATTAGCTGATATAGTTCTAAGGAAATCAGGATGGAAATATCACATATTCAAATATATGAAAGGTTTAGGACAAGTGCAAGAAGATGCATTAATTGCAAGTTGCAAGGGTCTATCACCAGAACCAGCAAAATTAAGATGGGTAACGGAAGTATGCAAATAACACTGAAACCAGTAATCATTAGCAAGGAACCTATCCAACCTTTCCCAAGTGTTTACCCTCCTCCATGTGAACTAAGACCCCTGAAAACCAAGGTCAAAGAGACTTGCCAACCTAATATTGTTACTGAACTTAGTCATAATTGGCAGACAAGGAGACCAGCCACCCTTCTTCTCAGTGGGAGATGAAATGCAGTTAAAATCACCTCCAATTAACCAGCTAGAGGACATAAATGAGACAATGAGATGTAAGTGAGACCAGAGCTCTTCCCTGTCAGATTTAGAATAGCCTACATAAATTATGATAATATAACCTGTGTTGCCTGACATATCAAAAGAGAGGTGAAGGAATTGAGGGTAATTAATTAAAACGACACATTTGATTTTTTGTTTACAGAAGAATCAAATTTTATTATTGTAGTTAACCCATAGGTCAAAACTAGGGAAGGATTTTTTAATTTTATTGAATTAATGTTTATGAACCAAAGGTCAAAGAATGGCCATACTCAAAAATTTGTGTTTAATATTGAGATGTTGAAGTCTTTTTAAAGAGTGGGGGTGAGCAATCCCCTTTGTATTCCAACATAAGATATTAATCATGATGGGAGGGTTTTAATTTACCCCTAGTGAGCCTAGTTAAAGACTCCCTTTTAGTGGAATAAGAGCTTCCGACTTCAATGATAAAAGTATCATCCAAGGTGGATTTTCCCTCAGTGTGACCCTTCTTTTTTCTCCTAGCCTTCTAGATCTATCAGTCAACCTCCAATTCTTACTTTATCTCAGCCAGGGGGACACTGGTGGAGTTAATTAGAGAATCAGGTTAGATAGCCTTTGTCTGATCAACCTGAATTGGCAAGTCTTGTAATCCAACCACTCCTGCCTCAACAAGGGAGATAATGTGTGTATCATAAGTATTAGGAATAGTCTTAGCTTATTCCAACTGAGGTGTCTCAGGAGGGTCAGTGGGCTCCAAACAAAGATCTTCAGTAGCCACAGCTGTGGTAAGTTCATCAGCCTGCACTAGCCCAGTAGGGGGAAGATTTGTATAAGTGGGCAGCTTAGCATGCTTGGCAGATTTTAATAATGGATGAAGCCTGAAACACATTTGGTAAGTGTGCTCAAATATTTTGCAGTTGGAGTAGTAATATGGCTTATTTTCCATGACTATAGGTTCCTAATAACCATTATGGTTAGTGCCTAACCAGACCTCATCTATGAGGGGAAGAGTAATATCATTTTCAACTAAATATCTAGCAATAGAAGGCCTTGTCAAGTTAAAGGTGGAGATGTATAACTTCATTTTATACCATCTTTAAGAAATATATAGATTTTAGTGGCAGTGGACTATGTTTCAAGGTAGATAGAAGCCATTGATTTACCTTGTTGTGATGCTCAAAGCATCGCAAAATTTTTAAAGAGAAAATTTTTTAGTGGATTTGGGATGCCAAGAGTAAAAATTACAGATGAGGGAAGTCATTTCAAGAATAGGGAGATTGAAACATTTGTTAGAAATTACAATATTAAAAATAGGATTGCCACTGCTTATCATTCTCAGAACAGTGGACTAGTAGAACTATCCAATTTTAAAATTAAAATAATTTTGGAGAAGACTGTAAATCCTAATGGGGTGGATTGGTCTGATAGGCTAGATGAGGCATCATGGGCTTATAGGACAGTAGATAAAACTCCTATAAGAATCACCCCATATAAACTCATATTTGGGAACAATTGTCACTTACCAGTAAAATTGAAGAATAAAGCTTATTGAGCTATCAATGAATTTAATTATAATTTGAAAGACACTGGTGAGAAATGACTATTGCAATTGAATGAGTTTGAGGAGATCATAAATGATTCTTATGAAAATGTAAAGATTTATAAAAAAAAAGAAGATAAAATTATGGCATGATTAGAATATTTTAAGAAAGGATTTAGAACCTGGGTAAGAAGTTTTACTATATAATTCTAGATTGAAGTTATTTCCTGGAAAACTGAAGTCTAGGTGGATGGGGTCATTTGTGGTGAAAGTCTATCCTTATGGTGATATGGATATCAAGGATCAAAAAAATGGTAGAATTTTCAAAGCAAATGAATATAAGTTGAAACATTAATTTAACAAAAAGTAAACCTATATTTAATGAAATCCTAATGTTGGGCCAACCCGAGTAAGTAGTGTATATGTTGGACTAACAAAGTTAAATCAAGCGCTTTATGAGTGGAACCCATGCTATTAGAGTCGATTAAGTTTAGTTTGTTTAGATTTGAATGTGTTTATTTGCTTGATTGTGTCTGAGTGTCACACATGTGATGTTACTACCTTAAACACTATAATTCATGACCTAGGGTAGGTTAGGACGTGTATTTGGACCTTAGGTGAACCTATGTTCAAGTGTGCACTGGCACCTAGCCGTCAGCACACATAGAATTTGGCTACTAGGTGCCCAAATCTGGCGCGTAGGTGCCACACTTACAGAACCACTTATTGCTGCAGTATTTTCAATTTTTCTGATGGTTTTCTCCATTATAAACCTCAAAAACTTTCACTTCTTTTTGTCCTTCATCAATTAAAGAGTTTTGGGAATGAAGTCTTGAGATTTCATCACTCATGAATTTCAATGCTTTGGCGAGTTCAACTCATGGAGATTTTGATTAGAAGAATTTCATAAGCAAGGATGCACAAAGGCTTCATGATAGAACCCAGGTGAAGGAGAAAGTGATTAGGGAAAGAGGATTCATCATGCCTGGAGGTCAGGTAGAGGTAATTATAGCGCAGAGGTGATGGGAAGTGTTTTGCTACACCACTATCGCTGCCATTATCTCTGTTGTTTAAAAATTCTATTCAAATCTTCATCAATTAAATCATGGATTGGTCTATGTACGAAGTAAGTTAGCACCTTTTACTCCTTCAAAGATCAACGAGTTGTTCTTGGTGATGACGCACCAATTTACAAATTTGCCAACTTCACTCGACTAGAGATAATCTGAGTGAAATCTTCAGATTCATGATGGACAGTGAAGAAGTTGGAAATTGAGAAGTGATTCCAAAGTTAGCTTCTCTGCTGTAAGGTTAAATTTATCATCTAAGACTTGGTACTTTTCATTTCTGCCAAATTGCTTCTTACCACGAACATAAAGGAAGTAATGAAAGAAAGTGTAATCCTCGATTAGTGCATTCAAACTAGAAGTCTTATTGATGTGACACTTATTTATAGATATATCTTTGGAGTTTCACCAAATGGATCTATGATTGGGCTTGGAGACCCTGATGTTATTTTTTTACTTTGTGGTCAAGCACAAGTCCCTTGTGAAAGTTGGGAAAAAGTACTTCTTACCTGGAAGCCCATGGACCATTATCTTGGATGAAGTAGGGAAGATAAAAAAAGAGATATCCTTACAACACGATCAGTAACATCACTGATCCATTCAATCATATGGATTGACAGATGAAACAACAGTCAGATCATGGTGTTGTACTCCTTGATGCACAAGTCCAAATGTACAAGAAGAATTATTGGATCAAGGAAGATCCCAAGGAATTCCCAAACTATTCCCTCTACAACCTGTACATGCACCAGTTGCTTGGTGATATTAGAGAAGTGGATAGTGAGGTTGATGATAATATGTAATGGATTTTCTGTAGTAGTTTTGATGTGTACTTGTAAGTTGTTGGTTCTGTAGAGTATTAGCTATGATGTGTGCTTGCAGGCTTTCTAATTTTTTGAGTGTTCGTGTGCTTGTATTTTGTGAATGAATTTAGAAGTTATGTTTTAAAAGTTGTGAGTGAATTATAATGTGTGTTTGTGTTGGGATTGGATTTATATTTGAATATAAGTGATTGTTGGGGTTTGTAAAAATTAAATGTTGAAAGATGTTTAAAAAAATGTTGAATTGGTATACTAGGATTCATAATGCCTTGGTGTGCCCTGCTCATTGTCAAGATTTAATAAAAATAAAAAAAAAAATCAAAATCTAGGCACTGGCGCCTAGACACAGTTTCAGCTAAATCAACGAATCTGGCTTAAGAATCCAATTTTTAGCCAAACCTTCAACTTCTTCTTTCTGATTTTCGTGAAATAGAGTGTGGGGCTTTCTTAGGACTTCTCAAATTATGATTTTTAGGGCAATTTCTTGGCTTGTAAACTTTGGATTTGATCTTCTAAAGGTAAGAGCTTCACTTTAATGCAAAAAGTTTTGATCTTCACTATGGATTCTTCTCACATTGCTCAAGTGCCAAAATTTTGGATTTTTTGAAGAAATTAGTGATGAATCCATGGTGGAAGGATTCTTACCTTAGAATATTGTATTTAGGCGGTTAAGATTTTTATATATAATTTATGTGGAATTTTTTTTGAATTTTTATAGATTTTGCTCTCAAAACTAAGAGGGGGAAGGAAGAGAAGTGTTCTATTCTAAGAAATTTGTTAATATGAAAGCTCTGTATAGATACAATGATCTTCTCTTTACTAAAAAATTGATTCAAGAGATAGCTATTTTCAATCCCAGAGGAGCTGTTGAAAGTTTAATTATAACCTAACATTTGAAAAGCTTCTACTATTACACCGTTGTAGTAGTAATCTCTGTTGGGCTGGAATTTTATGCCAACCTCCGAGAAGCCTCTGATGACCAGGTAAATGTTCGATGAAGAAGTGTAGAGTTTACACCTGTGCGCAATAATCCTCTGTATCAGTTATCAAATATTTCAAACTGTGATTACTCTTTATTAGAGCCTACTGAATTGCAGTTGGATGAGGTGATTTCATTTTTTATTGACAATAGGGGAGTTAAGAAAGTTAAGAGTGGCCAAAAGGTAAACTTCTCTACCTCAATGTTAAATGAACCCTCCAAGGCATGACACAATTTTATTTCTGCACACCTTCTTCCTTCCAATCATCTTAGTGATGTTACTAAGGAGAGAGCATCCTTGAAATTCTATATTCAACAAATGAAAACTATAGATATTGAATCTTTAATTTATCAGAATATTTCTTCTAGAGGTGGAACCACTGGAGGCTTAGATTACCCTGCCCTGATTTTTACTTTATGTATGTAATCAGGAGTAGGATATGAGAATTGGGAAGAGCTATTTGTCAATCACCTTTTTTGAAAAGTACATTTTTAATTTAATATGTATAGTTCTGCAAAATAATATTTTAATTTTTGAAAATATGAGACCAAATCAATCTCATATATGTCATAGTTTAAATAAACGAGCACAACACCGTAAACAATGCATCTATCCCAAGGATTAGACACATTACTTGCTAATGAGGCTTGAGTAAATAAACTAAGGAATTTATGACATCCATTTTAGGAAACCTTTATGTTGACTGACAGATTTCCCCCATCTAATACAAGAGATTAGGCAGGGTTTATATTAAGCTGGGTTCTAAAGATTCCTATAAGGAAAAACCCTTATAGTTAATTACATCTTAAATGACCAAGGTCATTCAAGAAAACTCTCAATTTAGATCAGAAAATATTATTTTCAAGAATTTCAAAATTTAGGGCTTTCAAGGTCAGAAAAAGGAGTGTTAAATGGGAAAAGATCAAGTTTGGAACATTTATTATGGAATCCAAAGGGGGAAAACTAGGGGATGCCACAGATTCTGAGGAGAATCTCAGTGACTTCCCAAACCGTCATGTGGTTTGCCTTCAATTTTAATGAAAGAAAATTAAATGTTTCATCCTGCCAATTACAATTTAGGGCTTACACTTGTATGACATAGCCATATAAAATAACCTGGAAGATATGAGGATTTATGTCTTAATGAACGATGACCTCATAACATAAAGCAATTTAGGGCTTAAAATGCATAGCGTAGCGGTGCAAAGGCCTAAAGATAAGTTGAGGATTTATGTCGTACTAGACGGGCTACCTCAAATTCCTATGGATTTTTATTTAATTGTAAGGAAATATTGTTGTTGTAGATCTTCTTGCTCTCTCGAAGTTGTTCTTCTGTACGTTCTCGTCGTGCTGCCCATAAAATCTACTAGAGTGGTGTAGTCTCATACACCTAAAATATATAGTATTTTTGTACACATTTTTATACCTATTTTTTAGATATTGCGCTTTAATGAAAGGTATTTATGTGTTTTTCTTGTATGTAAAATCAAATAGATGGAAAATGCTAAAAGGAGTGAAAAAGAGTTAAATTTGGAGTAAAAATGAAAAAAAGTGCAAAAATGAACTGCGGCGCCTAAGCATCCAGGATTGACACCTAAGTGCCACAGCATTCGCGCCTAAGCGCCACATACCTCGCGCTTAAGCGCCTAAGTTAGTTACTTGAAGAAATATTAATTGGAGCAGAATTTTGAAGAGGTGTTTGTAGCAACCCTTGATAAAAACATGGGAAATAACCCATGGACACGAAAATTAATTCAATTGGCTTTTGAGAAGACAACTTCTAGAAGATTCATTGAATGGAGACAACTTTTTGAAGAGACACCAAGGTGACCCTTGGATTTCTATAAGAAAAGACTTAGATTTTCCAAGACAGTGAGCCAACAATCACCCATCAAAGTTCCATTGCCACCACTGCCACCGACCACCTTTACTTTATTTTATTTTATTTTGAGTGTTAGTTTGTATTGGGAGAGAAGGAAGAGAATTCAAAGGAACTTCAAGACATTTGGTGGAGAGAATTTGAGATAAGTGTTTATCATTGTGAATACACTTGGTTTTTAATTTACATTTCTTATTTGTGTGCATGATTTCTACTTTTAAACTCATGTGTGGTTGTGTTTTCTCCATGAATTTTGAGTATTTCCTTTATCTTTTTCCTTAAAATGATAAGTGATTAAATATTTAATAGAAGTTATGTGAAGTATTAGCCTTCAATGTTGGAAGAAGTTGTGATGATTTAAAACCTTGCACCTCATTAACTTCTTGATTTGACTAATTAAGATGTTAATACCTATTGTGAGAACATGTAAGATCCGAGATGGTATTATCTCAGTCAACAAATGGTTGGAATCACATATTGATTTCATGGATGAGAATTTAGTTCATGAGTTTGAGTGCAAATAAATAGGAAATAATCTTTAAAGGGTGTAGAATTATAGGACTTTAAAGTGATTGATTTATAGTTTTAGGTTTTGATATGAGATGTTAGCCCCCAGGTGGAGGGAGAAGAGGGAAATCTAGAGTGAGAGCTAATATCTTCCCTGCCTAGCCGGTCTTCAAGAATATTCAAACTATAGATTAACCAATATTCTTTATAGCATCTCTAGTAGGGGTAAGGAATATTATTGCTCCTATTTGACACAACACATTTAACATACTTCCACAATAAAATTTCTATATTTATCATTGATTCATAATAAGGAAAAAGATATTTTACTTATATTGCCTTCATCTTACAAGTATTTTAGTTAAGTTAATTAGTTGCTTACTTTATTTTTAATTATAAGAAATTACAAAAAGAATCAAACTTTCATTTCTATTATAGCATCTTAAGTTTGAGTAAGAATATATATTGCTAAGTATTTTGTTATCTAAAGCTAATTCTTCCTATGGGTTCGATATTCAAGACTTAATCAAAAAGCTCTATATTACTTGATAACGATATGTATACTTGCGTAGTATCCCATATTGAAGTATTATAAATATAATCACATACATCGCATTTTACATCTCTATATATAGAAAGTCTGCACCAAGTTTTTGGCGTCGTTGCCCGGATTAAAATCTTCAAGTAGTGGTGCCAACTTCATAAATCCTTACATATAAAAAAATAATAGGATAAAGTTTTTGGCGCCGTTGACGGGGAAGGAAAATAATTATTAGTAATTTGCAAAAAATTTCAAAAAGAAGTTTTTAAATAACAAAATTTTTAGTAAGCCTTATTTAAATTTTAAGATTTATTTTAAGAACATTGTAGTGTTGTTTTTATATAAAGCTTTTGTTAGTGTTTTATTATTTCATTTTATTTTATTTTATTTTATTATGTTTTATAGTAATGTTTGTGTAGTTTAAGTTCCAGAAGACTTGTGCCTTATGATTCTGAATTAGAAAGAACTATTAAAAAAATTGAAAAATTAAGAATTACTTAAAAATTTTAAGAAATGAAAAATCAAAATAATCAAAAAGTTGAAGAGTTTAGACCATTAAGAGATTGTGCAAACCCTACAGTGGATGGACTTCATTGTATTATTCAAAAACCTACTGTAGTGGCTAATTCATTTGAGCTTAAAGCTACTATTATCCAAATGGTATCAAATAATCAGTTTGGGGGAGCACCAATTGAAGATCCAAATTTACATCTTGCCGATTTTCTTGAAGTGTGTGTTACATTTAAATATGATGGTAAATCAGATGATGCTATATTACTTAGATTATTTCCTTTTTCACTGAGGGATAAGGCTAAGATATGGTTACATTTGTTATCACCTGAGTCTATCAGAACTTGGAGTGATTTAGCACAAAAATTCCTTGCTAATTACTTTCCACCATCAAAGACTGCAAAGCTTAGAAAAGATATTACATCTTTTAGTCAGTTTCAAGGGGAATCTATTTATGAGGCATGGGAATGATTTAAAGAACTCTTAATAAAGTGTCCACATCATGTTATACCAGATTTGTTAATAATTCAAACATTTTACAATAGATTAGTTGGATCTCTTAGATCTATTATTGATGCCGCTGCTGGTGGTTCATTGATGCCAAAACCATTTAATGATGCTTATGTTTTAAAAGAAGAGATGGCTACCAATAATTTTCAATGGCCTTCTGAGAGGGTAAATCTTAAGAAAGTAGCTATTGTTCAGGAAACTGATGCTTTTGCCATGTTAGCAAATCAAGTTGCTGCAATTTCAAGGAAGTTAGACCAATTTAAAATGAATTTTCTCAACCAATTCCCATGATTGAAGAGAATTTGTTAGGCCAAATGGTAGATTATCAAGCCTCATTAAGAACTTTGAATGCCATAAATAACAAGCAGACTAACCCATATTCAAATTATTATAACCTAGGTTGGAAGAACCATCCCAATTTTAATTGGAATAATACTACGGGTGGTAATAATCAGCAATAGGGGAACAATCAAGTATAATTATTGGGAAATTGGAACAACCAAGGGAATAACAATTATAAACCAACTTATCCTCCAGGTTTTAACAGTAATTCACAATTTAAAGAAAAGAAGTTGTTTATAGAAGAAGTGGTGTTACAAATGGGAAATAAGTTACAAAGTCAAGGAACTACAATTAGAAATATTGAGAATCAACTTAGACAAATAGAAAATTCATTAAGTAATAGATTCCAATGAACACTTCCTAGTAATACATAAATAAATCCAAAAGATCAGAATAAAGAGCAAGTAAAAGTCGTTCAACTTAGAAGTGGAAGAGAATTGGAAGGTATGGTTCAAAAAGAAACTGAAGTAGAGAGAGAGGAGATTGAAGAACCAAAAGAGGACGCTCTGAAAGGTTTAAAAAGACCCATTTCTCCACTTAAAGTTGATTTAGAAAGACCACCACCTCCATTTCCTCAGAGGCTTCGACAACAAAGGTTGGATAATCAATTTTAAAAATTTATGAAAATTTTTAAGAAGCTTACAATTAATATTCCATTTCTTGAAGCCTTAGAACAAATGCCAAGCTATGTGAAGTTTATGAAGGATATTCTTAACAGGAAAATTATGTTTAAAGATAATGAGACTGTTGCACTTAGTGAGGAGTGCAATGCTATAATTCAGAAGAAACTTCCTGAAAAGCTTAACAATCCTTAGCTTCATAATTCCATGTGCGATAGGAAACAAATTTTATGGGAAAACTTTATGTGATTTAGGAGCAAGCATCAACCTTATGTCATTATCAATATTTAAAAGATTGTGGTTAGGAGAAAAAACCCCTACTACTATAAGTCTGCAATTAGCAGATAGATCAATAACTTATCCTAAATGAGTTATAGAAGATGTCCTAGTGAAAGTGGATCAATTTATCTTTCTTGTTGATTTCATTGTGATAGATATGAAGGAAGATAAAGAGAAACCTATCATTTTGGGGAGACCTTTCCTAGCCACTGGAAGGGCAATGATAGATGTGCAGAAAGGAGAATTAACTATACACATTAGTGATCAAACAGTTACATTTAATATTTCTAAATCAATGAAATATCCTACAAAAGGTAAAGATGATGAATTCTATAGAATGGAAGTGATAAAATATTTAAGTGAATGCCATTTCAAAACAAGTTATGAAGAGAAATCTAAGATGAAAGAGTTAGAACATGAGTCAGAAGAGGAATTAGATCAACATGAAGATTTATATAAGGAAGATTCAAGTTATGTTCGAGAAAGCTTTGAAGTTTTTGACACTACAGAGAAATATACATCTTTTTGTCCATTGATTGAAAAACCTCCTGAGCTTGAGTTAAAGTTACTTCCTAAACATTTGAAGTATGCCTTTTAGGTGATTCCTCTACATTACTTGTTGTAATTTTCTCAATTTAACTACTAAAGAAGAAGATAGTTTGATGAAAAATTTAAAGAGTTATAAGAAAGCTTTTGAATGAACAATTACTAATACAAAAGGAATCATTCCTTCAATTTGTATGCATAGAATTCATACGGAAGAGAACTGCAAACCCAGGGCTGATCATCAAAGTATACTGAATCCTACTATGAAAGAATTGTTAAGAAAGAAATTTTAAAGTGGTTAGATGCTGAAATTATCTACCCTATTTCAGATAGTTCATGGGTTAGTCCAATTCACCATGTTCTTAATAAAAGAGTGACTGCGAATTTGAATGAACATAATGAGTTAATACTAACAAGACAAGTTACAGGATGTCAAATATGTATTGATTATAGAAAACTAAATCTCACCACAAGGAAAGATCATTTCCCACTACTCTTTTTAGATCAGATGTTAGATAGACTAGCTGGGCATAAATACTTTTATTTTCTAGATGATAATACTGGTTATCACCAAATACAAATAGCTTCTGAGGATCGAGAGAAAACAACTTTTATCAGTCCTTATGATACATTTGCTTTTAAAAGAATGCCCTTCGGTTTATGTAATGCACCTACTATATTTCAAAGATGCATGATAGCTATTTTTTTTATTTAATTGAGAAACAGATAAAAGTTTTTATGGATAATTTTTTAGTGTTTGGAACTTCATTTGAATTATATTTAGAACATTTATAAAAGTTCTTAAATGTTGTGAAGAAACAAATTTAGTCCTTAATTAGGAAAAATGTCAATTTATGGTAGTAGGAGGAATAGTTTTGGGACATAAAATTTCAAAAAATGGTATGGAAGTAGACCGTGCAAAAATTTAAGTGATCTTTAATTTACCTTACCCAACAAGTGTAAAGGAAATTAGGAGTTTTTTAGAACATGCTGGATTCTACAAGCGATATATTAACTTTCAAAAATTGCTATGCCTCTATGCCATTTACTTGAAAAATATGTAATTTTTAATTATGATGAAGAATGCCTAAAAGTTTTTGAATTATTAAAAGAAAAATTAGTCACTGCACCAATTATTATTTCACCAGAGTGGGAAAAACCTTTTGAATTAATGTGCGATGCTAGTGACTATGCTATTGGAGCTGTTTTAGGACAAAAGCATGATAAGTTTTTCAAAGTTATCTAATATGCTAGTAAAACTCTTAACAAAGCTCAAATTAATTACATAACAATTGAGAAAGAGTTTTTAGCTGCAGTATATGCTTTTGATAAATTTAGATCGTACTTGATTGGAACTAAGTGTATTGTGCAAACAGATCATTCTCCTATTAAGTATTTAATGAAAAGAAGGATGCAAAACCTAGATTGATACAATTGGTTCTTCTTTTACAAGAATTTGATTTTGAAATAGTAGATAGGAAGGGAGATGAAAATCAAATTACTGATCATCTATCTAGGCTTGAATTAGAAAAACCACTCTATTTTGGAAAAGAGATTAATGAACATTTTTCAGATGAAAAATTGTTCAATTTTATTGAGTGGCGCGTTCCATGGTATGCAAAAATTATGAACTTCATTGTTAGTGATATTATACCCTATGGAATGACATACCAACATAAAAGGAAATTTTTATCTGAAGCTAAGACTTATTTTTGGGATGACCCATTTTTATATAAACAAGGGAATGATCTTATTATTCGAACATATATGCCTTTATAAGAAACTTATGAAATTGTCCAAAAAATTATTTGAAGATGTGTAACATTAGAAGAAACTTATGAAATTATCCAAAAATGTCATAATTCATAATTTTTGGGGATCATTTTGGTGTTGATAAAATAACATACAAAATTTTACAATCTGGATTTTATTGGCCTACAATCTTTAAAGATGTTAATGCTTATATCAAAAATTGTGATAGAGGTCAATGAGTAGGCAATATTTCTAGGAGGAATGAGATGCCCCTCAATTGTGTGTTAGAAGTTGAGATATTTGATGTTTGGGGATTATATTTTATGGGACCATTTATACCATATTTTGAAAATTTATATATATTGTTTGCAGTAGATTATGTATCCAAATAGATATAAGCTATTGTTTTATCTCGATGTGATGCTCAAAGTGTTGCAAAGTTTTTAAGAATGAATATATTTTATAGATTTAGGATGCTGAGAGTGATCATAACTGAGGGGGGAAGTCATTTCAAAAATGCAATAATGGAGAAATTATTAAAGTAATATCAGATTAACCATATAATTGCTACTGCTTATCATCCTCTGACATGTGGTTTGGTTGATTTATCCAATTATAAAATTAAAAGAATATTGAAAAAAATTGTAAATCCAACTGAAATGGATTGGTCAACTAAACTTGACTATGCTTTGTGGGCTTATAGGGGTGCATATAGAACTCCAGTAAGAATGTCCCCACATAGGCTAGCATTTGGGAAAGCGTGTCACTTACCAATTAAACTTCAACATAAAGCATATTGGGCAATTAAGGAATTTAATTATATTTTAAAAGATGCTTGTGAGAATAGATTATTATAATTGAATGAGCTTAAAAAGGCAAGGAATGAATCTTATGAAAGTGCTAAGATTTCCAAAGAAAAGATGAAGATGTGGCATCATCAAAGGATTATGACTAAAAATTTTTAGACAGGACAACAAGTTTTTCTTTATAATGAAAGGTTAAGATTATTTCCAGGTAAACTTAAGTCCAGATAAATGGGCCCATTTATTGTGATGAAAGATTATATTTGTGGAGCTATGGATATTAAATATTCTAAAACTGATAAAATATTCAAAGTGAATGGTCAGAGTCTGAAATCCTACTTTTTAGGTGACCAACTTAAATTAAATGATTTTGTGATGTTGGGTCAACCAGGATAAGCATTGGTTGCGTCGGATTGACGACATAAAACCAAGCGCTCTATGGGAGGCACTTCATAGTTATCTGTGTGTTTGTTTTTATTGTTTTGTTGTTGTGTGTGTTTTAGAAAATTCTAGTAGTTTTTTTACCATATATTGAGTTTGTGATTATTTTAAGACCATAAAAAAATGACTTAGACATGTTAGAATAAATGTTTGGATGTTAAGTTGACCTGTGCTAATTTGAGCACTGGCGCTTAAGCGCGACAGTTAAAAAAACATGTGCGAATTTGGTTTCTAGAAGTTCTAACTGCAAATTGGTTGGCTTGAACATGTGTGAGCAGTTCTAAGACGTGCCTAGGAGTTTTAGGAAGGTTTAAGGCCTATAAATAAATGGGGTATGGTAGAAATCTCACCACACCTTTATTTAACCCTAAATTTTAAGTGAAAAAGAGAGAATCTTTGAAAAATGTCATCTTGGGAGAGTGATTTGAAGAAGGAGGAAGTAATGAGAAAGAAGTTTATTAGTCAGAGAGTGGAAGAGATGTATAATAGTTTTCTAGCCGTTAGTATTGAAGTAATAATGGAGAAGATCACTAAAATTGAGGCTAATGTGGCTTCAATTGCAGCAAAAGTGATGGAAGTTAACGCACATCTGGATCATATGGGATGGCAACTAAAGATATAGTTTAGCCATACCAGTTTTATAGAAGAAGCAGACAAGACCATGTATCTGAAGAACAAATGGATTGAAGAAGATTCAACTAGAGATATTAATCATCATCCGTTCTTTCAGATATACATACCAAATGCTGAAGGAGAGACTAATGATAAACCAAAATTTGTTCCATCAACTAGAGAATGGAATTAAGTTCATGATTTAGTGCTTATGTTTAGTGTATGTGTGCTTAATGTTTGTTTGTTAATGTTAAGTGTGTTTTAAAGTATTTTTATATGTTAATTTTGTTTAGAGTCTGTGTTAGGAATCTTCTCCTCCAAGACTATTTGGATTGAGAACTTATGTATTCAAAAATGTTTGTAATCGTTTGTGAATGAATATAAGTGTTTTGTTTGTGAAAAATTTTGTGTTTTTTAGTGTTGAATTGAAATAGCTTAAATTGGTGAATCTTGAGTTAGAAGAAAGTGAGAAAGAAGAAAATAGTATATAGAATTTTTTTGAGACCATAGAGGGTTGGATGACTTAGGCTAGGAGTGCATTTCACTTAAATGAAAAAAATCAAAATTTGTGCACTGGCGCCTAAGCGTCAAGTCCCTCTCTTAAGCGCTGACTAAACCGATAGACTCGTGCCTAAGCGCCGAACCATTCGAGCTTAAACACCGGTTCACGAAAACCAGTTTGCAAACAGTTTTAACTGAATTTTTTGTCTGAAAATCCCCATTAAACCACTCCACTTTGCCTTCTTCCTCATTTTTGCAATTTAGAGAGCTAGGGCATCATCTTAAGAGAGGATTTCCTGGTATAGTCAAGCCAAATTCGTTATATTTGATCTTCTTGAGGTATGTGCTTCACTTCTGTGCAAAAAAAAATTATTTTCACCATGTATTTTGATCACATTCATGAGCTACCCAAAAATAATTATTCATGGTAAAAAATTTGGAAAAATTGATGGAAAATGCATAGATTTGTTAGTTTAAGCTTTTAGGAGTTGTGTTTTATGATTCGGAGTTGATTGTGGAATTTATTTTGAATTTTATGCAATTTTTTAGAAAATGACACCAATAATGAAAAGAATCAAAGGAAAAGCTCCATTCAATTTGAGTAAGTTTGTTAGTTCGAGAGTTTAGGACAGATACAATGATGCTTTACATACAAGGAAATTGATTCCTGAGCAATGTTTCAAAATTCGAGGAGCAGTGGAGGAGTTGATTGTTAGCCGCCAGTGGGAGCGGTTATGTTATTTTTCTACTGTCATTGTGATCTCTGTTGTACGATAGTTCTATGCAAACCTGTCAGAGGCTGATGAAGAAGGAGTCATAGTGCGGGGGAAGACAATACCATTTTCTCCCGAGGTAATTAATCAATTTTACCATCTACCTCCTAGTACTATGTGTTTTTATGCAAACTATAGTCGTACTGAGGAGGAGCTAGATGAGATTATATCATTTTTAACTGATGGGAGAGGATTGTGGAAGATTACAAATGAAAGAAGAGTAAATTTTTTTGCCTTGAAGTTGGATGGCAATGCCAAGGCATGACATTATTTTATTTCTGCTTGTCTACTACCTACAAATCATCTGAGTGAAGTGACTCGAGAGAGAGAAACCTTGAACTACTGTATTCAGCAGTCCGGGCTGATTGATATTAGAGGATTGATTTATGGAGTTATTACCAATTTTGTTATTGCTGCTACTATCGCAGGTTTGGGATTTACATCCTTGATCTTTTCGTTATATGAGCAAGCTGATGTTAGATATGATAGATGGGAGGAGATCCTATAGCCACTGAAGCCCATTATCAGTGTGAATGTGAAGACTTATTCACATCATTCTATTTTTGGTTTGAAGGGTGGATTATCCAGTAGTTATGCTGCTTCTTCTTCAGTAGTGTCTACTTCACATGCTTCTACATCACAAGGTCAAACCTCTAGTTCTGAGTCTCAGACTGAGTTATTATAAAGGATTTTAGATAATGTCAATGACACTGGGGATAAGGTATTAAACTTAAAGCATTGTGCTGAGCATATAGATGAGAGAACAAGAAGTGATTATGATGAGGAGTACAACACATCTACGGAGCATCTCAATAGGGTAACCAAAATGTAGTATTTCCTCAGTACCCTAGATGTCCACCGTATGAGCCTACTGCTGCTTGGCGTAGTGATAGTGATGAGGAAGATGATGCTTAGTTGGATTTGTAGTTCTGTTTTCTGTATTATGTTATTTTCTATTTATGTATTGTTATGAACTTTTTATGGCGCAGGTATTCAGTACTTTGTTGATATGTATTCGTTTGAGTCTGTTGAAACTATTAGTTTTAGTTATTGTGTTTTGTGGACATTTCTATAATGTATTTGTACTTTTGTGTGTAGTTAGTATGTTTGTGTGGTAGTAATTGTGTTAATTGTGTTGTTTTGTTGTATTTAATTAGTGTTTATTGAATTTAATTCAAAATCTTGGAAAAGTTTAAAATTTAACTAATTTTTACTTAAGAGCTGCATGTTTAAAATTTCAATTTACTATCAGTTATTTTTCTTTATGTTGCAATTGTGTTTGTTTGTCAATGTGTTAATTTGCTTTTCAGTTATACTCCACTGCATTGAAGTCTAATGAATCTCTTTATATTAACTAAATTAAGATTTGACCAATTTAATTTTCTACTCCTGTTTTTAATTTTTTGTACTTGCAGATTTAGGAAATGAAAATTCCTACAAATATGTTATAGTTAGTTTTCATTCCTGCTTTATATATGATGCTAAATGTTTTATTTCTGTCAAAAATTTAAGTTTGGGTAGATGAACAATTTTAAAGAAACTTAAAGGTTTATTTGTTCTCAATTGTATTTCAAATAAATTTGATTTTGATTTAAAAAATGATTATGTATATGAAGTTATATTTGGGAAGTAAAATTTTGATTTTAGAAATGAGTAAGAAAATTTAGTTAAAATTTATAGTAATGAAGAAAAACTTAAAGTTAAAATTTTTTTAGTGCAGAAAATGCTAAATATAGTGTACCTATATTTAGTAAGAAAAATAATATTTTTGAAAAATTTAGAAATTTAGACTTTTATTTTTGATACTTAAATTTCTTTTATTAAAAATATTTTTCAAAACTATTATAATATTTATAAGTAAAAGATTTATATCAGGACTTTGCTTTAGGAAAGGAGAAGTGGAATTCAATACCAATAAAGGCCAATCAAATATAGTAATCCTTGGCTATAAAAGAAAAAAATGAAAAAAAGAAAAAGAAAAGAAAAGAAAAAGAAAAGAAAAAGAAGGAGGAGGAGAAGCTTGAGGATTAGTGCCTAATCAAAAATTGGTTCCACATTTGATCTTTTTAAAGTATAAAATTTTAGAAACTCTTAAGCTTAAAAATATAATATGGTAAGTAAAATTATTCTTAATAATATTTTTTTAAGTGGAGATAATAAAAGGACTAAACTCTATATTTAGAAAATCTATAATATTTCTAAATTATGTAGGAACTCATATTTTCATATTTCTTAACATTAAAAATTTCTAAACTTTAAGTTGGTCTCATGTACTAAAATTTTTTCTAAATTGGACTACTATATTTTTAAATCTAAATTTTAGCAACTTCTAAAGAAACTCATATACATTATCTACTTATGTTGGTTTTTAAAGATTGAAAAGTCACTTGAGAACAAGTAACATCTTAAGTTTGGGGGATTTTGATACACCTAAAATATATAGTGTTTTTGTACACATTTTTATACCTATTATTGAGATATTGCGCTTTAAGGAAAGGTATTTGTGCATTTTTCTTGTAAATATAACTAAATGGATGGAAAATTCTAAAAGGAGTGAAAAGGGGACAAATTGGGAGGAAAAATGAAGAAAGGTGCAAAAATGAACTGGGGCACCTAAGCACCCAGGATTGGCGCCTAAGCACGAAAGCTTCCGCGCCTAAGCGCCACGTACCTCACGCTTAAGAGCCAAAGTTGGTTACTTAAAGAAATATTAATTGGAGCAAAATTTTGAAGATGTTTCTGAAGCAACCCTTGATAAAAAAAGTGGGAAATAACCCATGGACACGGAAATTCATTCAATTAGCTTTTGAGGAGACAACTTCTAGAATATTCATTGAATGAAGACACCTTTTTGAAGGAACACAAAGGCATCCCTTGGATTTTTATAAAAAAAGACTTAGATTTTCCAGGACAGGGGGCCAACAACCACCCATCAAAGTTCACATTGCCGCCGCCGCCGCCGGCCACCTTTACTTTATTTTATTTTACTTTGACTGTTAGTTTGTGTTGGGAGAGAAGGAAGATAATTCAAAGGAAATTCAAGACATTTGGTGGAGAGAATTTGAGATAAGTGTTTATATTTATGACTACATTTGGTTTTAAATTTAGATTTCTTGTTTGTGTGCATGATTTCTACTTTTAAACTCATGTGTGATTGTGTTTTCTCCATGAATTCTGAGTAGTTTTCTTTATCTTTTTCCTTAAAATGATAAGTGATTAAATATTTAATGTAAGTTGTGTGAAGTATTAGTCTTCAAAGTTGGAAGAAGTTATGATGATTCAAAACCTTGCACTTCATTTACTTGTTGATTTGGCCAATCAAGATGTTAATACCTGTTGTGAGAACATGTAAGATCTGAGATGGTAATGTGTCAGTCAACAAATGGTTAGAATCACATATTGATTTCATGGATGAGAATATAGTTCATGTGGTTGAGTGCAAATAAATAGGAAAATAATCTTTAAAGGGTGTAGAATTAAAGGACTTTAGAGTGGCAGGCTAAAACCCCCAAGTTGATTTGTAGTTTTAGGTTTTAATACCAGATATTAGCCCCCAGGTGGAGGGAGAAGAGGGAACTCTAGAGTGAGAGCTAATATCTTCCCTGCCTAGCAGGTCTACAAGACCATTCAAACTATAGATTAACCAATGTTCTCTATAACATCTCTAGTAAGGGAAAAGAATATTATTATTGTTAATTGACACAACACATTTAGCATACTTCCACAACTGAATTTCTATATTTATCACTGATTCATTATAAAGAAAAATATATTTTACTTATTTTGCCTTCATCTTGCAAGTATTTTAGTTAAGTTAATTAGTTTCTTACTTTATTTTCAATTATAAAAAATTACAAAATGAATCAAACTTCATTCCTATTATAGCATCTTACGTTTAAGTACGAATATATATTGCTAAGTATTTTGTTATCTAAAACTAATCCTTCCTGTGGGTTTGATATTCGGGACTTAATCAAAAAGTTCTACATTACTTTATAATGATACATCTACTTGCATAGTATCCCATATTAAAATATTATAAATATAATCACATACATTGCATTTTACATCTATATATATAGAAAGCCGGGATCATAGCCCATAGGTTAATTAGTTTGATCAAGCTAGGACTGCTGTTAACCTAAGAGTATTGGGAACAATTATCTCCTTAAGAGTCGTTGAGTAGTACCATCGGTCCTTATTTTCTTTTTTTATCAAAGATCCTTGAGGTGGGATATACTATTATAAATCTCACATCGTATCCCTCGTTTTATCACACATTAGCGTTATCGTCATCGCCCTAGCCACCTAGGCCTCAAACATACATAAGCCCGATGATCCATATGTAGAAAAAAATATCCCCAGTTGCTCACAAGGATTTAAATACCTTGGGGAAGACTTAAATCCTTGAACATTGGGTTAATTAAAGTAGGATAAGTAGTGTAGGGAATTTCTATTGAATTGGGTGAATTATCGGGTCCAGAGACATAACTTGGCAAGTCCCTAGAAGTTCTAATTGATGATTTTCTTGAGCAAAGACTAATAAGTCTAATTGTTCTTCAAAATATCCAAAAGATCATAAAAGTGTTCGGGGCATAAACCTGAACAACTTTTGAAACCTCTTGAATTGTTTCAACTTCATTTGAACTTATTATGTTGTTCAATTAATCATTTGAAGTTAAATTTAAATTCAATGGATTAAACCACCCTATGCTCAATGAACCTTAATATCTTAATTATCCCAATAATGAGGTTCCTGAACATTCACTTGATGTTTTATTCAAGAGTTACGTAAGTGAATGCCTAATAGGACAAGCTCAAGTCATTAAGAATCTTAGACCTTCATTTGAAGTTGGGCTTGTAGCGTTTAAAGGTGTTCATTAATCAATCATGTTCCTCTTTTCTAATCCTGATTAAACAAGTTTAAATATCAAACCTAGCTCAGTACTGAGCCCTTAAATCCAATCTTTAGGGTAAATTAGTAATAATAAAAAATGTTAAATTATATGAAATTCAATTCTCATTAAAAGATCACACTTATCATTTCATCACCAATCAGGGGCTTCAAATAATCGAGTTATTATCTTTCTAATGTCAAGCCTACTACCTTAAACTCATCTAATTAAGTTAGCTTCCAAATCTCAATAATTTATTAAATTACATTTTCACCCTTATTATGAAATGGTGACAAATTTATTCTACCTCTTAACCCATTATGTTTCAAACATCCAAAGAAGTTTATTTTGATCAATATTACCCATTTACACTTTGACATAGCCTAAAATTTAATTAGGCCATCAAAATTCCAAATTTACCATTTTACCCTTAGGGCTCTCCACTTCATATCTCATTAAATTGAACTCAAATGACTTTAAAATTTGTAAGGTGCCCCACTCATGGGTCAATTAAAATATCAGAGAAGAAATTATGTTTTTTTTTATTTTTATTTAATTTATATAATTATTTTTAGCTCAATAATAGAAATTTTCAATGTTAATTCATTTAATTAATCAAAATAAGGTTTTTATCCTTAGGAAAATTATTGGAGGTTTAACTGAGCTAAATGATCAGTTAGACCAAATTTCAAGATTTTTTGGATTATATTATAATTATTATTAATTTTAGTGATTAATTAAGTAGAAATATATAAATTAATTTAAAAAAATTTCTTTTTTATTATTATTTAGTCTCTCTAAGTTCAAAGAACTCAAAGAAACAAATATTCTATTTTTATGATTTCTATTTTATTTATTATAATTATTTTAAGGAAAAATTAAGGAAAATACATTTTAGCATTTAAAAATACATAACTACATTTGAAAAATTAGGAAAAATATTTTAAAGGATCTGAAGTGGACAAGGAATAATTTGAAACATTTGGTGCATTTTTATATTTTTGCAATTTTTAATTATTTTTAATTAGTTTTAAATTCAAAAATAGCCCAAAATAAAATATGTATTTTAATAACAGTTTTATTTTTCTTAGGTGCCCCTGATCACAAGGAAGTCTCAAAACTATTTTTCATAATTTTCTTAATTATGTTTTATTTGTTATGATTGTTTTATTGTAAAAACCCCTTTTTATCAGAAAAATAGACTTTGATATTAAATTTATTTCAAACGGGTTTCAAATTCTTACATGAGGTTTAAATGATCATCATTTACAGTGTGAAATAATTTTTACAATTTTTTGGATTATATTATATTTATTTTAATTTTTATGAGTTTTAATGACTTAATTACCTATGATAATACATAATTATTTAAACTCATTTTAACTTTTTCTTAGAGCCGTCTGACCACAGAAAACTTACCAAATAAGTCCCATGTTTTTTTTATTTTTATTTTAATTAATATACTTATTTTAATCAAAAATAGGCAAATAGTCTTGAAAATTAGGGCTTTTAGGGTCAGATACTATCCCTGACTTTGGAAAAATTCAAGAACATTTCTAACGACATGCCAAATATGCCCTCCAAATATCAAGCCAAGGTGATTACTATTTAATTAAATATATGTAAAATACTCTATGGAGTATTTATATAATTAAAAATAAAATACATTGTAAATAATTTTTAATTTCAGTTCATAATTTTGTACTCAACTTATTGAGTAAGATTAGATTTTTATTTTATTTTTATGAATTTTCTACACCAAGTTATGGATTTTTAAATTTTTTTAATTTAAACAAATAAAAAATGCCCTGTTTTTCTACTTATCCATGCGACGACCAGCTCATTCTAGGAGGCTCCAAAACTCCACTTGGCGCACTCCCATTTGATGTTGCTTTCACATCAGCTACCATGCGGCCCACATTTTATGAACAAACTCCTCTTTCGACTCCTGTGTTGTTTGATCAATACAAGCACGAATGGACATTATCCGTTCATTGTCCCCAAGTGATTCAACCAAAGAGCCGTCCAACTTCTAGACCTAAGATCCCGCATGATACTCAACCAAATCATATGGGGGTTGGTCCTATAGCTTCTTCTAATCAAGGAGAACCTATCTATATGGTTGATCAAGCATGAAACACAAGTCCACTTCACAATCAATGAAATTGAGCCTAAAATTAGGGATTTTGATGTATATCTTTGCCTAAGAGGTAAGGCCTTGATTGGGTACTTGTGGAAGCTTCAATAGAGTCCAAAAAACCTCCACGAAGTTTCACTTTCCTCTGGTATAGGGTCTGAGTAGGAATTCGACCAACAAGTGGTGCAACTTTGGTCTAAGAGTGCATTATAGGGCTTAAGAGATGGGGCTTTAAATGAGGGAACTTCCTCTTTTGGTCCGAGGAAGCTTTTGGAAGGATAAATTGGAAGTTTTATGGAGTTTGGTGGAGTGAAAAAAAGGCTCTGGATTTTGAGCTTGAAATTAAGGTTAGGCAGTGGGGAAGATGGCTAGAATTGGATTGCGATGAACTTAGGAGAGTCTGGGGAAGCTTTGTGAGCCATTTGGAAGGATCTCCCTAAGAAATTGGCAGCACCCTGTCTTTGGCCATGAGAGGGTAGGTTTAAATAGCCATTGCCATGGTGGCAAGCAGGGTAATCTAAGGGGTGAAAAATGTTGCTTATGTGGATAGCTAAGCAACACAATTATCTAATTGAAATGATACAAATTGGATGGATGCAATGAAAGCTTGGTTCATAGAGAGAGCTTCTTGGTTTTGGGTTTTTTGGTTACTAGGCTGGCTGACCAGACCAAGGGAGGTGGCTAGCAGGGTCAGGGGAGCTAGAGGGAAGTTTAATTGTGATTAGGATGGGGGTTTAGTCAAGTGATTACAATCTTGGGTCATTTGGTCAAAAGTGGGAAGGAATTACCCAAATCAAGGGACTCTTGGTCCATGGCACCTCTAGGGTGGGCTAAGAGGATCTAGGTTGGTTTCTAGAGTCCAAATGGTAGTTGTGCTGGTATAAGTTGGGCTAGACCAAGTGGCTCAAAGTGAGTTTAGGGTTTGGGCTTAAAGTTTGGGATTTGACTGGAACTTGGGTTTGGCCTCGGCTAAAGCTAGGATCTAGGTAAATTAATTGGCCAATTTGGTGTGGAAGACTATCATGAGGCTTTTGGGTATCAATTGGGTTGAAATTGAGAGGTTTTGAAGTTTAATTTAAAGAAATTTGGATTTTGGTGCAAAATCGGGGGTTTTGATTTGGATTGGATTTAGGCTAGGTTTGAGTTTGTGTCTAGGCCAATTGATGGTTCAAAATAGTCTAGCGGAATGTTATGAAGAGTTTAGCATTCAAAATTGAGGAAATTCGTTGGGTTATGAGGTTTAATTTGGTGGAATTTTGAAATTAGGCCAATTTTGGGGCATTTGGATTAGGCTTGGGATTTGGACTTTAAATTGGATTCAATTGGGCTAGAAATTGGTTTCAATTGAGTTGGGACATGATGAAATTTGATTTGGATTTAAAATTTAGAGAGTTTGAAATCAATTTGGTGAAAATTGGGGGTAAATTTAGAGAATTTGGGCCTTTAATCAATTTGGTTAAATTTGGCCAATGAGTGGTTAGGATTAGTTTTAGGAATGTTTGGAATGATTTGAGAGATTTTGGGAATTTTTGGGTCTTGAGGGGATTTTGGTAATTTTGGGGGTATTTTGGGAATTTTGGAAATTTTGAGGTTTTTTGGGCAATTTGAGTGGTTTGAAATGGTCTGGGCTGAATTTTGGATAAAATTTGAGGATTTGGGTCATTTTTGGAAATTTAGGGTTCCAAGGATATTTTGGTATCTAAAAGTTTGGGGCTAAAAGGTCAAAATTGGGAATTTGGGTAGAATTTGGGTTCAATAGGAAGGCTAGTCACAAAACCACCTTTGTGGTGCCATGAAACCAAGGGAACCTCATTTTGGATCATCCATGTGTTGGTCCAAGCCATCTTAGCCAAAGGCTAAGGGTTTGGGGACCACCCACATGAGTTTCCAAAAGAGTATGGAATCAAGTTAAACAAGTCTGCTTGGTTTAGGATTTTTGGTTGTGAGTGAAGGTGAGGGCTTCAAGTGTGTGTGTGCAAGACTGACCAAGACCACACGACCTAGGTCCAACCTAAGGCCCAGATAGTTCTATGGGGACTCCTCTTGAGCTCCTCCGTGTTGGTTTCATTATACTTAGTGCTAGAGGTCAAAACCAAACATGTGAAATACCAAGAAAAGTAAAGATGTGTTTAGAATTTCTAATGGGGGGTAGGGTTCCATCACTACTCCTCTAGGATAGTCAACAAGAAAGTCTTGTGGCTAGATCATAGGCTTCTAAGGAAGAAAGAGTAGACCTCAGCAAAAATGTGGTCAACAGATGGACCCCCCAATAGGTGTGGTGTGTCGGGCGAGCACACTGCACATATTGGCATTGACCGAAAAGATAAACCAAAACAAACAAAACTACCTAAGCCAACATGCTCATAGTAGAATAGAGGAAGAAGGAAAAAGGTTTCCGCTGGGGAGTAGCAGGTGAATCCTTGATCGAGATCAAAGATTCCAGAACTCTCATTGAGGATTAGAGGGTGTACCTTCAGAGCGTCAACTTCAAATGTAAATCTAAAAATTGACAAGGTGATTTTGTTCTCGCTAACCCTTATGAAGGGCAACCATCAAGGAAACTGATGGTCGCGACAAAGATTTGATTCGTTTCATTATTTAATTTTGATTTTAGTTGAAGATTTAATTTAATTTTTACTTTAAGAAAATTTTGAGAATTAAGAATGTGTGGAGAGATCAGATCGAGCTAGAAAGTGCAAGGACTTACATTCAACTCGAAAGGCCGATTGAGGAAGAGAAGCGTTATGTTGGGAAGGAAAGCTCGGGGACTCACATCCAAACCAAGAGGTAAAGACAAGTGCGAAGAGAATGATAATATGATGCCTTACTCTATTAGAGGGGGCCTCACACCTATCTTGAAGTGTTGAGAATTACACATTAGGAAGAAAAGTACAGGGACTCACATCCAACCAAATAAGTGATGAGCTACATTAGGAGGGAAAACACAGGGACTCACATCCAACCCAAGTGGTAACAAAAGTGTTGAGAAGAGAATCAGATGCCTTGCTCTATTTAAGGGGTTTCACAGCAATCTCAAAGTACTGAGAATGTCACATTAGAAAGGAAAGCACAGAGACTCGCATCTAACCTAAGAGGTGACTAGCTACGTTGGGAAGGAAAGCACAGAGACTCACATCCAACCCCACAGGTAGTGAAAGTGCTAAGAAGAGAATAAGATGCCTTGATCATTTTAAGGGGGTCTCACAACTGATCTCAAAGTGCTGAGAATGTTGCATTAGGAAAGAAAGCACAAGGACTCACTTCCAACCTAAGTGGTGACGAGCAACATTGAGAAGGAAAGCATAGGGACTCACATCCAACCAAAGAGGAGTGGAGGGAATCAAAATTTAGCTACTAACCCCGAGATGGGAGCTGGAATTCAGATACCAACCCCAAAACGAGAATCCAAATTTAATTATTGACTTTAAGAATTTAAATTTGCTACATTGGGAAGGAAAGCTCAGGGAGTCACATCTAACCCAAGAGGTACTAGAGGGAATCATAATTTTGGTACTTACCCTGAGATGGAAACTAGAATTTAGGTACTAGCCCTAGAATGAGAATCAAAATTTGGGTAGTAACCTCAAGAATTTGAATTTGCTATATTGGGAAGGAAAGCTTAGGGACTCACATCCAACCGAAGAGCTAGTGGAGGGAATCATAATTTAAGCACTGACCCTGTGATAAGAACTGGAATTTAGATACCAGCCCTGGAATGAGAATTGGAATTTAGGTACCAACATCAAGAATTTGAATTT
The DNA here is from genome assembly GCA_002079205.1 of Phalaenopsis hybrid cultivar. Lineage (NCBI taxonomy): Eukaryota > Viridiplantae > Streptophyta > Magnoliopsida > Asparagales > Orchidaceae > Phalaenopsis > Phalaenopsis hybrid cultivar. The sequence continues at coordinate 127,869 of JXCR01046642.1, read as the reverse complement.
GCTATATTGGGAAGGAAAACTCAAGGACTCACATCCAACCCAAGAGTTAGTGGAGAGAATCAGAATTTAGGTACTGACTCTGAGATAGGAACTGGAGTACCAACCCTAGAATGAGAATAAGAATTTAGGTACCGACATCAAGAATTTGAATTTGCTAAATTGGGAAGGAAAGCTCAAGGACTCACATTCAACCCAAGAGGTAGCAGAGGGAATCAAATTTTAGGTACTGAACCCAGAGATGAGAACTAGAATTAAGGTACAAGCCCTGGAATGAGAATTAAAATTTAGGTACTGACCTCAAGAATTTGAATTTGCTACATTGAGAAAGAAAGTTAAAGGGCTCACATCCAATCTAAGAGGTAGCGGAGGGAATCAAAATTTAGGCACTAATTCGAAGATGAACTAAAATTTTCTTACTAGCCTCATAATTAGGTACATTGATAAGGAAAGCTCAAGGACTCACATCCAACCCAAGAGGAAGCAAAAGGAATCAAAATTTAGGTACTAACCCTGAGATGGGAACTGGAATTTAGGTACCAGTACCAAAATGCGAATTAGAGTTTTGGTACCAACCTCGAGAATTTGGATTTGCTACATTAGGAAGGAATGCTTGGGGACTGACATCCAACCCAAGAGGAAGCGAAGGGAATCAAAATTTAGGTATTGATCCTAGGAGCATTGTGAGTGCAAAAAACTTCTGGAAAGAGTGCGGAAAATTTGTGGCATCTTATGTAGAGTGTGAGACCTGTGAGAACAAAAGTTGTGGAAATTTGTGTGAAGAACGTGGAATGTGTGTGAAGAATGTAGAGTGTGTAAAATTTCGAGCGAATTTGTTTACTACTTTAAGATTTTCTCTTACTATTAGGATAGTTTCTAAATTTGATGTTCTTTCATTTTCCTTTAACTTTAATTTTTAATTTCATTCCTTATCAGACTTCCTTTGCATCATTCTTTGTTCGTTACAATTTTGGACCAATGTATGGACCTGCAACTTTTTATCAATCGTACAAGCAAGGAAATTCAACAACATCTACTGAAATAAAAAACTTTGTTGATTCTGCTTTGAACGTGTAGTACAACTGATCATATACTGAAAGGTATCTAAAACATCATAAGTACATTGGTGTAGAAACTGACATCTCATGTATAATATCTTCTCTGATCTCACACAGTACATAAAGTAGTAATCATTTTTCTATCTTCTGTGATCATCTCGTGATCAAGCTAACCTTATAAGCCACGATCCAGAACTAAAGTCACCTTGTGTATACTCAGAGGTACAACTATCTCAGAGCTCATACAAGCCAAGTCCCTCCAAGTCTGGGTTGGGCTAATATGCACATGACACTTTTATGTCATCCATTCTTTGTAATATAACTGAGACTCTGCAATGTGGCACTCCAGGGGTGCAGTGTTTTGTTAGGTCTACTCCATTTTCCTTCAAACTCAACACTGAATTAACTGGCAGCAGAATCTCGACCGATCCTTAGAATTCTACAGGGTCATTGATTTGTATCACTTTCCCGAAGAGAATATTGCTTTGGCTCATGAATGAGACTGTACGTATTGGTATGACAAAGTTGTGATGGTCAATGTGGGGAGGAATGCAGTCTCTTTTCTCGTAAGGTTTGATGAAGCAACTATTTGGAATACAACCTACTAGTAAAATATTCCATTACACCATTTTCTTAATCATTCTCTTTATCGTGTACGACATGGGATCCACCACGTCATTTCTCAAAATTTCTGGGGGGTTCACGTGCCTATCCTTTGCAAAGTTATAACAACAACCACACTGGATGGTGATTATGCCTTTTACATGCATCCATTTCTATGGCTCAGAATATGTCTTCTTCTTCAATAACCCAGCTCGACCTCTGTCCCTTAGATCGAATACAAAGTCGAGGATCCTCTTTGCATCCCTTTTTGAAAATACCAGAGTGTGTAACTCGAGTCCTTCCAAAATATTAACAAACTTTCCTTAAATTTCTTCATAATACTCAAATTCTCATTTCTGGACTCTGCATATCTTTTCCAGCTTGAACCCGGGAATCTTCTGCAAGCGTTGAGGTTGTTTCTCTGACTCAGGCTCTGAAGTAATCCATGGCTGTCGTGGCTCTGCAAACCATGGTATGTATGGATCTACATCTGGATGCTCTGCACTTTTGAACATCATGGAGGTGATTTTATATTATTCAAATGTCTCGTAACACTCTAGGTGGAGAATGTTACACTCTGGGCACTCTGTGAATGCTTCTGCTGATGGTGTTTGTCTCGAGAACTCTGTATTGCATGTCAGGCATCCTACGCAAAGTTCACATGGAATCTCTAACGGTGTAGGCTCTGGAAATATCTCTGGCTCATCCTATGTAACTGAAGGGCTAATGGAAATCTCCCTCAAAGTCTGGTTGTAAATTTCTTCCTCATGAATTAGAGTGAGCTTTGCAGCTGCCTCTCTAGCTCATCTTCTTTCCAATCAATCCAAAGCTCTTTGTTTACGGTGGTTGACATTTCTGCATTGTTGCCTTCTTAATGGTNTATATATATATATATATATATATATATATATATATATATATATATATATATATATATATATATATTACAGAATTGTTCTTGACTAGTTTTTAATTGTGACAAATGTCATATGTATTTTGGCAAACAGGTTAAGTAGCAACTTATTCTTTATGGGGTTTTTTATACAGGTTATCACTATGCCCCTCTCTCTCTTAAATACCTTGGGGTTAATTTGACTAGGGGCAGGAGGAAAAAGATTCATATGGATGATGTTATTGATAAAATCAAACGTAAAATTAATGATTGGAGAAATATTCTCCTCTCTACTGGGGCAGGATAACATTGTTATCTAGTGTGCTTCAGAGTATTCCTCTATATGTTTTGCAGGTATTTAATCCGAAGAAAAATGCTATTAATGTCATGGAGAGGTTTTTCAATAAATTTCTTTGGTGAGGAATGGTGCTAAGAATATATGGGACTCTTGGCAAAGGTTGTGTAATCCTAAGAAGGCTGACGGTTTTGGCTTTAAAGCCTTGAAACACACGGTTGAAATAAACCTTTGCAAACTCTGGTTTAAATTTAGAATAGGCTCATCTCTATTAGCTACTTTTATACATCAGAAATACTGTGATTTTTCTCACCCTTCCCAAGTTTTGTGGAAGGTTGGTGATTCTCGGATTTGGAAAGCTGTAGTTAATGTTAGGTCTATTGCTAGTAATTTCATGTTTTAGGACATTGGTGACGGTAACATCTCTTTCTGGAATGATAATTGGGGATTGTCTTCTCTCTCTGAATATTCTCATCCTCCCCATACTAATAACTTACTTGTTTTTTATTACTTTTCTCAAGATAGATGGGATTTCATCAAGTTGTGTTCTATTGTGGGGGAGCAAAATGCTAAGCATATAAATATTATACCTATTACCCCCTTCCGACAGGGATTTCCCCGTGTGGAAGAGGACCACTTCTCAATCAGTCTACAAGTTAATCTATGACACTTTACACTCTCACCGGGATTGGTTGTGGGGAAAATGGATTTGGCACAAACTTTTAACTCCCTCTATCTCATTTTTTCCTCTGGTGATTTTTCTCTTCTTTACTGCCTCTTGATGGCATTCTAAAGTTGAAAGGCCTTAAATTAGCTTCGAGATGTCCTATGTGCAAAGTCTAGGAGGAAGATTCAAAACATATTTTTTGAATGTGTTTTTTCTTTTAGAATATAATGGGCTTACACTTTGGTATCCCCTGGATCCATAGAGGCATCCTAAGTATTTATTTATGGGAATGGAAGGCTTTTGATGATAAGGGGGGAGGGGTTTTCCCTTCCTTTGCTGGTCCTTTGGTTTATTTGGACCGCAAGAAACAACTTCAAATATAATTCCTCCCCCCCCGTCCTACAGCTTCTTATGTGTTAGCCTATTACACCAAGGCCCTCAAGGTTTGTACCAATGACGTTTTAAACTTCAATCCCCCCCCCTCTCCTGTTTAATCAGGTGGGCTCCCCCTCCTTCCAGAAGGTGGGTTAAGGTGAATGTGGATGGCAGTTGAAATCATTTATCTACTGCGGTTGGGGGCATTTTTAGAAATTCTGAGGGTAAGTGTCTGTGCTATTTTAGTTCTCCTGTTGCTACTGACAACCCCTTAGCCACGGAATGTTGGGGGGTTTTTCTTGCATTAACGGTGGCATATGCTTTCAATTTTCATAAGATTGAGGTGGAAACTGATTCGAAAATGCTCTATGATATACTATTGAGTATCTCTCATCCTCTCTGGGATATTATATGCATTCTTAAACGTATTTCTGCTTTAATTTCTGAAAGACATACGAAAGTAAGTTGGAGTTTCATCCATAGAGAGGGCAACCCCCCTGCCGATTGGTTAGCCAGGCAAGCAGGGGATGCATGCTCTTTAGGTTTATCTCCCTCTGCTCCCCTCAGACGTCTCCTTACTGGGGATAACTTGGATTTGTCTTATGTTGGATTTTAGAAACTACTTGCTGCTCAGCTCTACGACTGGGTGCTCTTGTATCTTTACTGTGGTTTGGTTTTGCACCCTCCCTCTTGTGGTTTCTTTATTTTGCTGGCAGGTTTCGGATTGCACCTCTTTATGGCTTTGTGTCTCTGGCTCTCCTGATCTCTTGGTTTACACTGGTCTTGTGCTGTTTGGCTGCTCTGTTCAGTCGATCGACATCCCAGTTTGCACTGTTGTTTGCTGGAGTGTTTCCAGTGGATTAGGAGTTTCCTGCTGCCTTTTTTTTTCTTGGATTCTCTTTTGTTTCTTTTCCTGTTATTTCTACTACACGGGCACAGGTATACTAATTTTGAGTTTTGCTTTTTTGGCTTGGGTATACTTGTAAGCTTGGAGTTCTCATTTGGCGTGAGTTGTAATGTGGGAGNCTCAAGATGCTCTCCTCCTCTCTAGCTCTCTAGCTATTCTCTCCTCCTTTGTGGTAGCTTGATATCTCTTCTATTGCTCCTCCTTCGTGATAGCTTAAGATCTCTTCCCTTGCCCTCCTAAGCCTCACACCCTCTCTATTTATAGAAGCAAGAGAGTGGTTGGTGGGAGGTAGGTGAGCGGTAGGTAAGCGGTAGGTGAACGGTAGGTGAGCGGTAGGTGAGATGTGGTAGGTGAGCGGTACCATATTACAAAAATGCCCTTTTACCTTAGTTCATTAATTGGGGGTCAAAATAACAAAAATCTTATACTAAGTTCCGAAAAATATAAAATGCAAAAGTTGTACAAGTCACACATAGCTACTCGCCCTGGTACTGCTTATCTCTTCCTGAAAGTTAACAATGTAGATGTTGTATTTATACTAACTCACATGCGGTTTAGAGAAACTAGGACCGAATTGATGAATTCCACCACATCAAGGTGAAATTATACTTCTGAGTTATTTCTAATGATCCCATTAAGCAATATAACTAACTGGTTCCGATACTCTTCCTTGGCCTCCATTTCCAATCTTCCTCGTGTTAATCAAGAAGTTTGCTACATAATGCTGTATTTTATCGTATATTGTTATGCAAAGTGATATTACTTTGTTTATATCCATTTAGACCATGGGAAATGATGGTTGAATTGAAATTTATTTTACTTTTCATGGTACTTTTATAGAAGTTCCTTGGAAGGAGAGGATTATAAATACAACAAAGATTTATATACGATGATTGTGCATCATAAAAACATATATATATTGTAATCATAAGACTGGTGGTGCTACTTGTTATGGCCATGGACTCTGGTATTCTTGTTAGAATTACTCTCTGGAAATTTCAATCTGTTTTAAAACATCTGAATGTGTTGAGGATTCAAAGCTAATTTTTTGCATTTTTTCATCTTTGTTACTTTTGTTTTCTGTATTTTATTTGGTTTTAAGTAATTAAAGATGATTTTTAAGTATGACCATGAACTTTTTAGTTCAAAAATAAGTTTGTCATGTTTTTGTTACTCTATTTTTTTCCTGCATCTTATATGTGGTATTCTTGTTAGAACTACTCTTTCTGAAAGTTTCAATCTATTTTAAAAAAATTGAGTGTGTTGGGAATTCAAAGTTAATTGTTTTGCATTTTTTTACGCCACTGGTTGATTTTTCCTGCATTTTATTTGTTTTTAAGGCATCTTTATTCCAAGTATGACCATGAACTCTTTAGTGTAAATCAAGTTGTTCAATGTTTTGACACTGTTTTGATGTAGAAAATCAACAATGTCGATACAGTATTGACTTTCTATTAGGCTTCTATTGATTTCCGTACTCTCTGTTGTAGTATGATTTCCATCACCTTCCTTCCATAAAAGCACCATTTTAACTGGTAGTTAATGGCGGCGGATGACCAGTGGCGACAACAGTGAATGTGCGGGGCACTTAGGGCGATTGCAGCGAGTGGCTCGACAACTGCAGGCAAGCGGTTGACGGCGAGTGGGTCAGTGGTTGTAGCATGCATAGACAGCAACAATGGTGGTGATGGTCGCGGGCAACACTATACACAAATCCATACGTTTAGAATTCCCAAATCCAACAAATTTCAAATACATTGAAATTAAACTAGAGAACGAATGACAAATGCATTATAATTTACACTTTTCGTTTTTCTTCCTACCAAATATTTGAATTTTCAATTGCAACTGATCAAACAACCCTTTAGTCAAACATGTGAACTTTCATAAATCTTTGCATTTGGTTCACTCTACGCTGCTATTTTTATGATTAAACCGCTCCTAAAACATTCTTTTAATTAAATTATTCACTGTACATACTTATATTAATCTGACAAGGCATTTTTTTCTGCAGGGAAAAAGCTCATTGCAGATCATCATTAGTTCATGCCTATAAACTCCGAAGACATGCTCTCCTCGTGGCAAAGGCACTTGTTGGAAGAGTTTTTTTTTTTTTTTTTTTTTTTTT
>JXCR01046642.1:42352-116890 GCA_002079205.1 Phalaenopsis hybrid cultivar | reverse complement strand
TATATATATATATATTTATATCCAAAAAAAGCTATAAATGGTCCCATAAAATCCAATCCACAAGCATAAAAGAATTCAATTTCCAAAATAAAATTTAAAGGCATTTCATTTCTTTTTGAATTATTACCTACTCATTTACACCGATCACAAGTTTATGTGCATATATTATCTTTTTTAAACAAATTAAGCAAATATAATCAAGATTGCAAAATTTTAGGAACAGTTCTATCATTCCCAAAATGACCTCCAAATTCAGAATCATGATATTTTTGGAGAATTTCTTGAATTTATTTATAAGATACACATCATATCATTACTAAATCTTTCCATTATTTGTACAAAAAAAAGATTTTGCAATGTGAATGAATTTCTTTTTCATTTATTTTGTAGTTCTATATGATAAATTACCACTAACTATATAAATAACAATATCAGCAAACCATGGTATTTCCCATCCTTTTATAACATAAAGTTGTTCATCCGAAAAAGTATCATTAATTTATTTTTTCCAAATCAAGTGTTTTTTCTTGTTCCAACCTAGATAGATGATCAACATATTGGTTATCAATCTGTTTTCTATTGACTACTACAAAATCAAACTCTTGCATAAAAAGTACCCTTCTATTTAATCTTGGATTCACATCCTTCTTTTGCATTAAATATTTAATAGCTGAGTGGTTAGTATGTACAACACATTTAGCTCCAATTAGATATGACCTAAAGGTATCAAAAGCATAAATAATAATTAATAACTCTCTGTCAGAAGTGGTGTAATTAATTTGAGTTTCATTAAGATTCTTACTGGCATACTATAAAACTTTAAAAATCTTATCATATCTCTGTCATAAAACTAATTCAATTGCTTAATCTCTTGGATCACACATTAATTCAAATGGTTTATCCCTATCAGGTGAAACAATTATAGGACCCATTATCAAATTTTCCTTTAAAGTTTCAAAGGCTTTAAGGCAATCTTAGTTAAAGTTAAATTTTGTATCTTTTTCTAGCAGTTGGCAATAAGTCTTAGTAGTTTTTGAATAACATTCAATATATTGCCTATAAAATCCAGCATGTCTGAAAAGCTCCTAACTCCTCTTACAGTAGTAGGAGGAGGTAAGCAAATATAACCTATATTTTTGCAGGATCTACTTCCATGCCATTTTCTGAAATTTTATGCCCTAGTAAAATTTCTACTACAACCATAAATTGACATTTTTCTCAGTTTAGTATGAGTTTAGTCTTTTTGCATCATTTTAGAAATTTCTCTAAATGATTTAAACAAATTTCATATGAAGTTCCAAAAATAGAAAAGATTGTCCATAAAGACTTCAATTTCTTTTTCAATTAAATACCTGAAAATTGACATCATACATATTTGAAATGTTGTGGGTTCCATACATAATCAAAAGGGCATTCGCCGAAAAGCAAAAGTTCCACAAGGACTAGTAAATGTTGTTTTCTCTTGATCCTCTCGTGTAATATATATTTGATGACAACTGATATACCCATTTAGAAAATAAAAATATCTTTCCCCAGTCAGTCTATCCAACATTTTGTCCAAAAAGAGTAAATGAAAGTGATACTTCCTACAGGCAAATTTTTTTTTTAATATAATCTATGCAGATCTGCCATCTAGTGGCTTGTCTTGTTAGTATTAACTCATTATTCTCTTTAGTCACAACAATCACTCCTTTCTTTGGAACACAGTGAATTGAACTCACCCAAGCACTGTCTGAAATAGGACATATTAATCCATCATCTAAACATTTTAAATTCTCTTTCCTAACAACTTATTTCATCATAGGATTCAATCTCCTTTGAGGATCAGCTCTTGATTCAAGTTGATCTTCCAATAAAATTCTATGCATAAAATTTGAAGGATTCAATCTATTAATATTAGCTAATGTCCATACATAGGCTTTCTTATACCTTCTGAAAGTTTCCAGCAAATGTTTTTCTTATGTATTAGTTAATTCTGAGGATAACATGTTTTCACAATTGGTTAACATGTGTTTTATGCAAAGTCTAGAATTGATTTTGTCAATTTTTTATCAATATTTAGTTTACATAAATTAATACAAGATATACACACTTATTTAATTACAAAAATGTACAAAATTAAACAAACCATCATAATATTTTCCCTAAGCTTCTCTCACCACATGAAACCTAATGAAATTCATCCCATAATTTTCTAAGTGGCATTTTAAACTATGTAATTGTGTTAAGCCAAAAATACAATCTTAGCTTGAAAATTAGGGTTAGAAGAACAGAGATGTCTTCTGACCTTTGAAAAATTAGAGAATATAGCCTCTATCATGAGAAATAAACCCTAAAAGTTTCAAGCTATGGTGAGCAAAGCTTAGAGATAATGAATTTAAATACCACAGAAAGTATTCAACTAATTAAAAAATAAAGAGTCAATAAATAATTTTTATTCTTGTTCCACATTTTTCTCCTCTTTTCACCAAACAAGATGGTATTTATAATTTTTTTTTATGATCTTTTTATGCAAGGATATGGAATTTTGAAGTTATGGCATTTAGTTAATTCAAATAAATCCATATTTTTCTACTTAAACGCGTGGCGCCACCTCATCCTCATTCGCTCAGAAGTCTCCATGAAGTGCTCTTCCATTCAACGCCATCATCCACGTAGCCACCTCATTAGTCCGCCTTTTCATTCCATCAACTCATCCAGTGTGATCTCAACCGTTTGCCCAATACAAGCATGATTGGACGACATCCGTTCATCGTCCCCAACTGACCTAACCCATAAGCTGTCCAAACTAAAACCTTAAGATCTCGAGAAAGACTCAACAAAATCACTTTGGGTTTGTTCCTACACCTTCATCTACTGAAGGCAAAAACATCCATATGGTTTATACGGTATGAAATACAACAAATATGTATGAAGAATAAATTTATGCTCGGTTTGGGGTTGAGGCTCAATACCTTTGTCTCAGAGGGGAGGTCTCAGTCAAATGGTGGTAGTAGCTTTGAACGAGTCTAATGAACCTCCAGATGACGTCTTGGATTGTGGTGAACTTCCTAGGTATGATTTTAACCAAGGCCGATTTCAGGTGTTGGTCAAGGCTATGCTAGAGGCTCGCTTTGATGGGGTTTTTGTGGGGAATCAAATCCTCTCACTTAGAGGATTGTGTGTGCACAAATAATTGGAGTTTAGTTCACTATGGAGCTGTGGAGAAATCTGTCCTGGTTTTGGGGCAAATTTTAGGGAAGAAGTTGACTCTGTGGAGTGGTTGAGAGCAAGGGGATTGAACTTATGAAGATTTGGAGTGGCTTTGGTGAGATTTTGGCATTGTTTCCCCATAGTTTCAAGCACTCTCCTCTTTGGCTATGGAAAGCTCCATTTATAGCTATGGCTTCCTAGTGGAGCTCAAGGTTGGGAATTAGGTGCTAAAGCTTGTTGAGGTGGAGGGAAGAAAGGATTTAATGGCCAATGAGACTTAGCTAACTTAGGGAGGTTTAATTTTATGTTTTGGTCATTTTGGGAGTTATAGAAGATGTATTAGTAAAAGTGGATAAATTTATTTTTCATGTAGAATTTATTGTATTAGATATGGAGGAAGATAAAGAGATTCCTATTATTTTAGGGAGACCATTTCTTGAAACTCGGAGAACTGTGATAGATGTATAAAAAGGAGAATTAATAATGAGAGTCAATGATCGAGAAGTAACATCTAATTTGCAAAAGCTATGAAATATCCTGCAATAAAAAGAGACAATGAATGTTTTAGGATGAAAGTTACAAATTATTTGAGTAATGAGCAATGTAATGGAATGTTTGAACAAAAATTAAGACAAGAAGAGTATTTTAAAAATGAGAATGATATAAAAGAAGAGAATTTAGATTATGTTCAGGACAAATTTGAAATTTTAGAATTTTTAGAAAATTATATCAAAAATATTATTCCTTCGAGTAATAAACCACGTGAACTTGAACTAAAAGTATTACCTGCCCATTTAAAACTTGTGTTTTTAGGAGATTCATCTACATTACCTATCATTATATCTTCTGATTTAACTGAAATTCAAGAAAAATAGTTAATAGAAATGTTGAAAAGATATAAAAAGTCTTTTGGATGGACTTAAGCAGATATTAATAAAATCAATCCTTCAATTTGTATGTATATAATTCTATTGGATGAACAATATGAACCTAAAGCTGATCCTCAGAGGAGATTAAACCCAATATTGAAAGAGTTGTTACAAAAGAAATCTTAAAATGGTTAGATGCTGAAATTATATATATTTGGCAGTGATTGGGTAAGTCCAATGCACTGTGTTCCAAAGAAAGGAGGAGTGACATTTGAATTAAACAAGAAAAATGAATTAATTCCAATAAAGCAAGTTACTAGTTGTAACTTGTGTGCATTGAAAGTGACGAACTTTCTCTGGTTGAAAATTCCAAATCTAATGAAATTTTTAGAGAGGGAAGGCATAAAATTTGAAAATTGGCTACTCTTCATTCAATTTATTCTCTAAATTATATGCTTGGAGTCAGTTTTTGGGATTCAAAAGGAGAAGAACCCGCCAAAACCCACCAAATACTACCTTTGGACACGTTTTAAGTCTTTTTCATCTTCACGGCGCTTCAGACGCTGATTTTGGGGCTTCTAGTGCCAGCTCTCTGGAATATAGCACTTCAGGTGACAATTTGGTGCTTTAGGTGCCAATTCAAAAGCTTTCACCATTTTAATTTTAGTCAAATAAATTCTTAAATCTTCCAAAAAATTAGGTAATTGAAGATATTTTCAAATATTTTCTGAATTTGAAGTTTCTCAAATACACATAATCTATAAAATTACAAAATATATCTATTTATATAATATATAAAAAATCATAAAAGCAAAATAAACAGTGATAAACATGGGGTGCCTCTCATAAAGTGCTTGGTTTAATGTCATCATCGCGACATTCTTAGTCTTTATTCTGGGTGACCCAACATTACGGTCTCTTTAAAAATTGGTCTTTGACCCTCATAATATGGTTTAAGTCAGTGCCGATTCACTTTAAATATCCTTCTAGTCTTTTGATCTTCAATATTAACAACTCCACAGGGATAAACTTTTACAATTATGAATGGCCCTTTCCACCTAAGCTTCAGTTTTTCATGAAATAGTTTCAATCTTGTATTGTATAATAAAACCTCCTATCTAGGTTTAGATTCTTTTTTTATTTTTTTATTATATTGCCATTCTTTCATTCTTTCCTTATTAATCCTATCATTATCTTAAGATTCATACCTATTTCTTCAAGCTCATTCAATTACAATAATCTTTTCTCACCATCATCTTTCAAATTAAAATTAAACTCCTTAATAGATCGATAGGCTTTATACTCCAATTCTATGGGTAATTGTCTATCTTCCAAGAAGTTAATCTATATGGGGACATTCTTATAGGTGTCTTATAAGATGTCCTGTAAGGCCATAATGTCGTTTCTAATCTAGTAGACCAATCATTTTACTAGGATTTACACTTTTTTCTAATATTGTCTTAATTTCATGATTAGATACTTTTACTAAACAACTAGTGTGAGGATAATAAATAGTTATAATTTTATACATTATGTTATATTTTTCTACCAACCTTGCAATTTTTTCATTTCTAAAATGAGATCCTCCATCTGTAATGATTACTCTAGGCATTCTACATCTTGTGAAAATACTTTTAATTTAAATTTGTAATACTCAGAGCATCATATCGAGGTAAAGCGATTGTTTCAATCCATTTTGAAACATAATCCACTACAATCAATATACATATATATATATATATATATATATATATCCAAATGAAGTTATAAATGGTCCCATAAAATTCAATCCCCATGCATAAAAAAATTCAATTTCCAAATTAAAATTTAGAGACATTTTATTTTTTTTTTGAATTATTACATACTCTTTGACACCGATCACAAGTTTATATGCATATCTTTTCTTTTTTAAACAAATTAGGCCAATACAATCCAGATTGAAAAATTTTATTAAAAGTTCTATCATTCCCAAAATGACCTCCAAATTCAGAATCATGATAGTTTTGGACAACTTCTTGAATTTCTTTATAAGATACATATCGTCTCATTACTAAATCTTTCCATTATTTGTACAAATATGGGTCATCTCAAAAAAAAGATTTTGCAATGTGAATGAATTTCTTTTTCGTTTATTTTGCAATTCCATATGATAAATTACCATTAAGTATATAATTAACAATATCAGCAAAACACGGTATTTGCCATTTTTTTATAACATAAAGTTGTTCATCCAAAAAAGTATCATTAATTTCTTTTTTTCTAAATCAAGTGTTTCTTCCTGTTCCAACCTAGATAGATGATCAACAATTTGGTTATCAATCCCTTTTCTATTAACTACTACAAAATCAAACTCCTGCATAAGAAGTACCCTTCTATTTAATCTTGGTTTCATATCCTTCTTCTGCCATAAATATTTAATAGTCGAGTGGTCAGTATGCATAACACATTTAGCTCCAATTAGATATATCCTAAACTTATCAAATGCATAAACAATAACCAATAACTCTCTATCAGAAGTGGTGTAATTAATTTGAGTATCATTAAGAGTCTTAGATGCATACTATATACCTTTAAAAATCTTATCATATCTCTATCATAAAACTAATTCAATTGCTTAATCACTTGCATCACACATTAATTCAAAAGGTTTCTCCCTATCAAGTGAAACAATTATAGGATCAGTTATCAAATTTCCCTTTAAAGTTTCAAAGGCTTTAAGGCAATCTTAGTTAAAGTTAAATTTTGTGTCCTTTTTTAGAAGTAGTCCAAAAGTTTTAGTAGTTTTTCAATAAAATTCAATATATTGCCTTTAAAATCCAGCATGTCCTAAAAAGCTCCTAACTCCTCTTACAGTAGTAGTTGGAGGTAAGTAGACATAACTTGTATTTTTGCGGGATCTACTTCCATGCTATTTTCTGAAATTTTATGCCCTAGTACAATTCCTCCTGCAACCATGAATTGACATTTTTCCCAGTTTAATATGGGTTTAGTCTTTTTGCATCATTTTAGAACTTTCTCTAAATGATTTAATAAAATTTCACATGAAGTTCCAAAAATAGAAAAAAATTGTCCATAAAGACTTCAGTCTCTTTTTCAATTAAATACCTGAAAAATTGACATCATACATATTTGAAATGTTGCGGGTTCCATAGATAATCTAAAGGTCATTCGCCAAAAAGCAAAAGTTTCACAAGGACTAGTAAATTTTGTTTTCTCTTGATCCTCTAGAGTAATATATATTTGATGACAACCGATATACTCATCTAGAAAACAAAAATATCTTTCCCCAATTAGTTTATCCAACATTTTGTCCAAAAAGAGTTAATGAAAGTGATCCTTCCTGCATGTAGAATTTAATTTTATATAATCTATGCATATCCACCATCCAGTGGCTTGTCTTGTTAGTATTAACTCATTATTCTCATTAGTGACACGGTCACTTCTCCTTTCTTTGGAGCACAGTGAATTGGACTCACCCAAGAACTATCTGAAATAGGACATATTAATCCATCATCTAAACATTTTAAATTCTCTATCCTAATAACTTATTTCATCATAGGATTCAATCTCCTTTGAGGATTAGCTCTTGGTTCAAGTTGATCATCCAATAAAAATCCATGCATAAAAATTGAAGGATTGAATCCTTTAATATCAGCTAATGTCCATCCAAAGGCTTTCTTATATCTTCTCAAAGTTTCCAGCAAATCTTTTTCTTGCGAGTCAGTTAATTCTGAGGATACTATAATAGATAATGTGGGTAAATCTTCTATGTATGCATACTTTAAATGTGTAGGAAGTGTTTTCATTTCTAGTTTAAGTGGTTTTTCAATAGATGAAATCAAATTCTTATTACCATTTGTAATATTTAACATTTCAATTTTTTTCTTAAACATAGTCCAAATATTCATTGCTCACTTCCTTAGATTCATCTTGAATTTTATTCTAATCTTCATATTCCAAATATTCCGTTTCAAATTTCTTTTTAAATTTCTTCATGAAATATTTATGGCTCAAATATTCATTAATATCCATTACTAAGCATTAAATATATTTCTTTTTCGAACTCTATCTCATTGATTTGTAAAAATTAAATGTAACCTCTTGATCATTAACTCTCATAGTTAGTTCTTCTTTCTATACATCTATCAAAGCTCTTCTAGTGGCAAGGAATGGTCTTTCCTAAAATGATAGGAGTTTAACTATCTTCCTCCATATCTAATACAATAAATTTCACAAGAAAGTTAAATTTATCAACTTTTACCAGAACATCTTCTATAACTCTTTTAGGATAGGTAATCGAAGGACAAGCTAACTGAAGAGTTACAGTTGTCGCTGAAATATCTCCTAAACCAAACCTTCTAAATTTTGATAACGGCATAAGATTAATACTGGCACCTAAATCACATAAAGCTTTTCCAAACAATCTTTCACTAATAGCACAAGGAATAGTAAAACTACCAGGATCTATAAGTTTTCTAGGAAACTTCTTCTGAACTATAGTGTCACACTCCTCACTAGGAGAAACACTCTCATTATCTACAAACCACTTTTTCTTATTAAGTATATCTTTCATGAACTTCACATAGCCTGGCATTTGTTCCAAGCCTGGAATGTTTATCATTAATTTCCTCAATATTTACAAAAATTTTGAAAATTGGTTATTTCTGTTTTTGAGCTTCAATCTTTGAGGAAATGGAAGTTGTGATTGATCCTAATATTTTATATATGTAAGGATTTATGAAGTTGACACTTAAATCATATATTTATGAATGACTGCGGCCTTAGTGCAGGGAAAACCGTTGATACTTGACACTGCGGCCTTAGATGACTCTCTCGGAGCCCTGTTAGCTCAGATCAATGACAAGGGTAAGAAAAATATGCTCTACTACTTAAGTCGACAACTAATACTGACAGAGGAAAAGTTTCTACCTATTGAGAAGCATTGTCTAGCTTTAATTTTTACCTCCCAAAAGCTTAGGCATTACCCGCTTTCTCATAAGATTACCTATATTTTGAAAGTTAATCCATTGAAATAATTGATGACCCAACCAGCACTTTTCAGATGTTTAGTTAGATGGTCAATGATTTTCTTGCAACTCGATATAAATTTTGTTTCTCTCTACACTAACAAGAGATAAATTTTAGCATATTTTTTCACAGCGCACCCACTTCCAGCTGGGTACCCACTTAATGATGAATTACTAGATGAACAGATAATACAAGTAGAACTGTCCAGTGCTAGACATTGGGAAATGTACTTCGATGGAGCTTCATAAACCAGGAATGACAAAGGATCAATGATGGTTATACCAGGAAAAATAAGAATTGGACTAATTGTCATCACACCAGATAAGGGTATGTTGAGATTTTCCTATCACCTAATAGAGCTATGTACACATAACAAAGAAGTATATGAAGCGTTGATCACCAGATTGGAAATGGCAATCTCAATGAATATAATAGACATTTTCATTTTTGGAGACTCACAACTCATCATCCAACAAGTTGCAGGACAATATAAGATTATAAAGCTAAGTCTAGCAGATTACTATCGGTATACAATGAAGCTGTTAAAACATAATCCCAATGTGACTCTATATTGGATCCCTCGAGGCTCTAGCAAAACTTGCCAAGGAACTGAAATATCCACTAAAAGATTCCACCAACATTACAGTACTTGGATGACAAGTTTTGTCTCAGATTCACCCCAACAATTTACATAAGCTCAAAAAAAAGAATGAATGATGATTGAAATTGCTGACATTAACGAAGATTGACGCAAGCCATTCATAGAATATTTGTAATTTAGAAAGCTGGCTGAGGACAAGTCTGAGGCATATCACATCATAAAAAGAGTTATGTCACATGCTATAGTGGGTGACGTCCTCTATAGAAGATGGTTTGATCAGATGTGGTTGTGATGCCTCAGTAGAGCAGAAGCACAGAACATCGTCAAAGAAGTCCATGTCGAATTGTGTGGTGTTAACCAGTCAGGGCCAAAAATGAAATTGGAGATCAAGAGGCCCAGATATTATTGGCCATCAATAATATTTCTTTGCACGGATACATCTAGAAGGTGTCAACTTTGTCAAGTGTATGGGGTGGTCTTACACCAACCTTTGAATATGTCGCACCAAACTGTTGCCTCGTGTCCATTCTAGTGTCGGGGCACGTACATAATAGGTCCAATAGACCCTCCATCCTCTAAGGGACATAGACTTATTCTTGCCACTATGAATAACTTCTTAAAGTTAGCAGAGGTAGTGTCGTTACGAGAGTTTATGGCACAACATGTTCATTAATTTTTCAAGGGTCAAATTGTTTACTATTTTTGTGTACCACTTAGAGTGATTTTCGACAATGGAACAACCTTCAAGAGAACAAAGATCAAAAATTTTATCAAACAACATGGATTAGATTTGAGATACTCTATAATTTACTATCCCAGGGCAAATGGTTGGTCGAAAACAAAAGATATTGGTATAATAAATTATTAGAAGCTTTGTGGGCCTACCAGACAACCTTCAGGACTCCCACTCAATGTACACCCTATGCACTTGTGTACGGGTCCAAGGTTGTACTGCTAATAGATGTTTAGACACCGTATCTCAGAGTCGCCATTGCCAGAAAAATTAAAACTAAAGAAAGTGCAAAACTCACACTTGAAGAATTGGACTGTCTTGAGGGAAAACGAGTAGAAGCACAACATCATTTAGAATTCTATCAAGCAAGGATAGTGTAGGCTCATGACAAATTGGTCCGTTCGAGGGCATTCAAAGTTGGTGACCTTTTTCTTGTCACCGCAAGATAGGTGGAAATTTTGAACCAGCTTGGGAGGGATCATTTGTCATAGAGAAGGTCTATTCGGGAGGAGCTTACTAGCTTGTGGCTTTCCGAGGTGAAAGACCTATGTTTCCAGTTAAGGGTTTGTACTTGAAGAAATATTACCCGATGTGAAGTTACTTAAAGTCAGCCTTTTTAAATTTTCATTATTCTAGGGTTATTTAATTTGCCAAGCGTCTGTGACTAGGTTCAAAATTTTGTAATAAAATTAACCTTAAAAAAATGAAATTTTTTTAGTTTTTTCACTTTAATTTCCTCCTTTTGTCTCTAATTTTGAAATTTTATTAAATTAAATTAAATTAAATTTGCACTTGTATAAATTAACATTTTATTTTGTTTAAACAATGCTTCGTTTCTTCTCTTATTCGTGCTAAATTTCAGCACACTGTTGTTTTTTTACCTTCTGCAGAAAATGGTCAGGATGAAAGCTAATTTTTGCCTTTACTGATTGCTTGAATCTCGCACTAAACAAATAAAGGGTAGGTCAGGGTGGCATCATAGACTCTTACTTAGACTTCGGTCAAGTCAACTTGGACTATGAGGGTCCCTTGATGGACTTAGTCAGTCACCAAGAGAAAGAACGATTACAAACACTGTTGAGGATCGATACCACTCCTCATTGAAGAGGAAGAAAGTGATAGCACAACAATATCTGATGAAAGGGATTAGTCATTTATCATCCATGATAACGACATTAATAGGGAATTTAGTCAGTGGTGATGAGAAAAGAATGTCAGATTCACCACTCAGAAGAACTCAACATTGTAATGTTAATCGCCACAAGCATAGAGCCTTCTTATGTGAGGAAAAGAGACGAATGAAATATGCAGAAAATGTAACCTCTTGATCACTAACTCTCATATTTAGTTCTCCTTTCTACACATCTATCAAAGCTTTTCCATTGGAAAGGAATGTTCTTCCTAAAATAATTGGAATTTCTTTATCTTCCTCCATATGTAATACAACAAAATCCATAGGAAAGATAAATTTATCAACTTCTACCAAAACATCTTCTATAAATCCTTTAGGATAGGTAATCAAACAACCACCTAACTAAAAAGTTAAAGTTGTAGGTGAAATATCTCCTAAACCCAACCTTCTAAAAATTCATAAAACCATAAGATTTATACTGGCTCCTAAATCACATAAAGCTTTTCCAAAAAATCTTTCGCTAATAGCACAAGGAATAATAAAACTAACAGGCTCTTCAAGTTTTTCAAGAAGTTTCTTTTGAATTATAGCGCTGCACTCCTCATAGAGTGCAACAGGCTCATTATCTACAAACTTCCTTTTCTTATTAATTATATCTTTCATGAACTTCACATAGCTTGGCATTTGTTCCAATGCTTCAAAAAATGAAATGTTTATCATTAATTTCCACAATATTTCCAAATATTTTGAAAATTGGTTATCTCTATTTTTTTGCTTCAATCATTGAGCAAATGAAGGTGGTGGTTTATCTATAGTGATTTTCATTGGTTTAATAGGACATTCAGACTGAAAATAAAAATTCTCACCAGAATTTTCATTTTCCACCTCATCTTCTTCAAATTCAACTTCCACCACTTTTTAAACTTTGGTTTCCAGTTCTATTCCACTTCTCCATTGAATACGCTTAGTTTGCTCTTTAGGATTTATTTCAAGATTTCAACATTACTGGAGATCTATTGTTAAGTTTATTAGTAATACATCCCAATTGATATTCCAAGTTTCTAATTGCAGCTCCTTAACTTTATAACTGACTTCCCATTAGCAATATTAATTCTTCCATTGATAACTTCTTCTCCTTACTCTGCAAATTATAAATATATGGAGGGTATCATTGTTTATAAGTTGGATTTCCTTGATTTTTTGAGTTTCCCAACAAGTTCGCAGCATTGTTTTCAAATTGCATATTTATACCATCAGAGTTATTGTTACTCTAACTAAAATCTGGATGACTCTTCAAACAAAAATTATAATAGTTGGCATTAGGGTTATTAAAATAATTATTTATTGCATTTAATGTCTCATAAGAAGATTTATATTCTATCATTTGTCCCAATGAGTTTTCCTTAAGCACAGGTGGTGTCACAGAATAATTAATTCCATATTGACCTAAATTCTTTGATATAACAGCTATTTTAGTAGCTAACATAGATATTGCATCAAAATCATGATTACTAGCTACTCTTTTTGGATTTACCTTTCAGAGGGCCATTAAAAATTATTAGTATCCATCTCTTCAATTAAAGATTATTGTTGACCTCACTTTTGGTTGAGGTCTAGTTTATTCCACACCATTAGAAATTTTAAAACTCTTCTTTACTCAACTTGAATTTCCACATATTGGTCCTAACCTCTAGCACTTACTTAGTGGGGTCAATATGGGGGAGCTCAAAAAGAGTCCCCAGAGGATTGTTTGGCCTTAGGGTCAAGTGGTGTCGTCTTGGTTGCTCTCACACATGCTTGAACATTGCATCTCCACTTACAACCTTAAACCAAAGCCAACCTAACTTTGTTCACTTATCCCTTTAGGGGACTCATGTAGATAGTCCCCTAGACCCATTAGCCCTAAGCTAGGGTTTAGCTAGGATCAGTGCAAGGAGCATCCAAAGTAGGGAAATTCTGTTGGTCCATGGCTTAAGTAGGGTGATTGACTCTCCAATTTTACCAAAATACCCAACTCAGCCTTTTGCCCACAAATCTACCCAATTTACAAAATTGCCCTTGAAACCTCAAAATTCCTAAAATTACCCAAAATACTAAAATTTGCCCAAAAATCATTTCAAACCCTTTTAAACTACCCAAATTACCCAAAATTTTTAAAATTACCAAAATGCCCCTCAATTTGCCGAAAATACCAAAATACCCTTGGTGACCTAAATTGTCCAAAGACCATCAAAATCGTTTCAAATATCCCCTAATTCAACTTGAACCACTCCATTGAATTTTGGTGACCTAAATCTGACCAATTTGACAAATTTTGACCAAAAACCTCAAATTGCCTTCAATGAACCAATTACCCTAATTCGCCCCCAATGTCCACCAATTTGATTCCAACATTCCCCAATGTCAATTATAAACTCAAATTCATCATGTTCAAGCTTGACTGTGACCAAATATAAGCTCAATTGACTCACATTTGAATCCAAATTTCAACCAAAATTAAAAAGCCCCAATTGGACCGAAAACTAAAATCTCACTCAACTAAACCTGTAACCTATCCAATTGCCCCAATTTTAAATCATAAACTCTTAAAAACATATCCACATATCAAATTAAACCTTCAATTGGCTTTGGTCAAGCCCTAAGTTTCCTCAAAACTTGCACCAAAACCCCCAATTTTTTCTTAAATTGACTATGTCTCCAAAGTTAACCAAATTGAACCCCATAACCCAAAGATTTCCACTCGATTGATATCCAAACACTTCATGACAATCCTTAGGACAAATTTGAACCATCAATTGGGCTCTAGCTAAACTCTAGCCCAACTCAAACCCAAGTCCAAATCAATAAACCCAAAATTGACCAAATGTCTAAATTCCTTCAAAATTAACCTCCAAATCAATTTAGAATCACTTTAAATCTTTTCTAAACTCTTTGGGGCAATCATCTACACCATATTGATCAATAAATTGATCTCAAAGTTATGTATAGTTCAAGAAAAATCCAACTTCAAGCCAATTTGACAAAAATTGAACCCATGCACCAAAATTGACCAAGCCATGCGAAATTGATCAAACCAAAGCCTCTACAACCACCTTCTAAACCCTAGTGACAAGGCTAGAATTACCTAGCCCTCCCAACATGAGCTATGGACCAATGGTCCATTGATTTAGAGAATTTTACCCTATTTTTGGCTAAAACTCAAATGCCCTTGCCATCATGCCTTACCATTAGTGTTTAATCATCATTAAGCACCCTATGTCCTCCCTGAGCCTAGAGGTGACCTAACTCTGGCTAGCCACCACCTCAACCACCGGAAACAGCCAGCCAAAGGAGCCCTAAATGCCCAAAACCCAAAATTAAACTTCCTTGAGTTGGCTAAGTCCCATTGGCCATTAGAGACTTTCTTCAATCCACCTGAGCAAGCTTTAGCATCCAATGCCAAGCCCTGAGTTCCACCAGGTAGCCTTGGCTATAAGTAGAGCTCTCCACAACTAAAGGAGAGAGAGCTTAAAACATTGGGGAAACTTTACCAAAATCTTACTAAAGCCTCTTCAAATCTTCCTAAGTTCAATCCCCTTGCTATCAGCCACTCATAACAACTCTAAAAAGCCAATTTCCTCACTTAAATCTGCCTTAAAATTTGGATAGAATTCTCCAAAGCTCCATAGTGAACCTAACTCAAATTAACTATGCATACATCATGCTCTGAGTGTGAGGAGTTGATTCCCCATAAAAGCCACATCACAGAGAGCCTCTAACCTAGCTTTAGACCAACACCTAAAATTGACCTTCATCAAAATAATACCTAAACATTTCACCACAACACATGACTTAATCTAAAGGTTTGATGGACCCATTCAATGCTACTACAATCGTCTAATTGTGACCTTCCCTCTCAAGCAAAGGTATTGAGCTTTGACCCTAAACTGAGGTTAAATTAATTCTTTATACGTATCTACTGTATTTCATGCTTGATCAACATATAGATAGGTTTGTCTTGAGTGGATAAAGGTGTACGAAAAAACCCCAAGTGATTTGGTTGAGTATCGAGAGAGATCTTAAGGTTTGAAGTTGAATGGATCTCAAGTTAGTGAGATTGGGGACGATGAACAAATGACATACATTTCTGTATTTATTCATTAGACAATTGTGATGGAGCTAGAAGATGAGATGGTGCATGAACAACGAGATGCATGGTGTTGAGGTGGCTGACAGAGTCAAATAGCGGAGCATCGCATGGAAAGATTTGAGAGGACGAGGTTGAGGTGTCGCTGAATGGCTTAAACAGAAAAATATGGATTTTTTTTAATTAATTAAATCTCATAAGCTTAATAAATTCATCTCTTTGCATAGAAAAATTATAAAAATAAATTTAAAGTACCCTCTAGCTCAGTGAAATGAGGAGAATAATGTGAACAAAAAATAAAAGTAATTTATTGACTTGTTGATTTTTAATTAATTAAATATTCTCTATGGTATTTCAATTCATTATGACTAAGCATTGCTCCCTAAAGCTTTAGATTTTTAAGATTTATTCCCCATGACAGAGGCTATGTCCTCTAATTTTTCCAGGATGAGAGGACATCTCTGTGCTTCTAGCCTTAATTTTCAAGCTAAGATGACAATTCTGGCTTAAATTAGTTACAAAAAGTGAGATATCACATGGAAAATTATGAGATAAATTTTAGTAGGTTTCTTATGGTCAAAGGTGCTTAAGAAAAATACTGTGATAGTTTGAATATTGTACATTTTCGTACTTAATTAAGTTTGTATATCTTGTATTAATTTTGGCAAATTAAATATTATTCAAATATTGAAAAAATCAATTGCACATTGTGTGTAATAATCGTATCGATGCACTGTAAAAATTTAAAAATTATTTGAATAAGTTTGAGTGTTAAAGTTAATTTTCTAAGAAACATTATATTTTTGTACAAAAATAAGTATATTAAAATAAATACAACTACAAAAATTATGAAATGTGGTTTTCTGAGTTCGTTTTGATCAGGAGCATTTAATAAAAGTAAAAGTTATTTTTGATAAACTACTTGGTTTTTTACATATATTTAAAATAAAAATTATTAAAAATTAAAAAAATACAAAAATATTTTAAAATGTTCCTAATTGTTTGCTGATCACTTGGGACTCAGTAAAGTATTTTAACCCTCTAGCTCAGTGAACAAATGTAGTTTCCTTTTTTTTATTAAAATAATTATAATAAATAAATTAAAAATCATAAGAATATAAAATTTGTTTCTCTGAGTTCTCTGGACTCAAGCAGGTTTAATAAAAATTTTAAAAATAATTTTTTTTGTAAATAAAAAATATCTTCCAATTAATTAAATCACTAAAAATCAATAAATAATTTTATAATTCAATTAAAATTTAATTCAGGAAAGTCATGAAATTTTGCCTAAGTTCTTCTCTGACCTAAGGGAACCTCTAAGAATTTTTCCATAAACCAAAAACTTTATTTTGGATCATTTAAATAAGTTAATTTTAAAAATCTTATTTTATAGATTAAAATAATTATTTAAATTAAATAAAGATTTAAAAACACATTTTCTCCTCTGATATTTTAATTGCCCCATGGACAGTGGATTTTAAAATTTTCAAAGTCACTTGAATTTTGCTTAATGAGTTATGAAGGGGAGAGCATAAAGGGTAAAGTGGTAATTTTAGAATTTGGTGCCTTAAGAAAAAATTAGGATTAATCAAAGAGAAACATTGCTAATTTAGATCCTAATAAATATGTTTAGATGATTGAAACCTAGTGGGTTATAATATAGAACCAATTTGCCACCTTTCCATGATAAGAACAAAGTTGTAATTTTGTCCTTGAGTACGAGAAGATCCCCCTGATTAATGGGGTCACTGCTTTTTATGAGGGTTTGCTTCATCTCGTTTTGAATTGTTATGGTTTGAGGTTACTACTTTCTACACAATTTGCTGAGGGATACTTTGGCTACTATGTTCATACTATGCAAATAGTTTCTTGTGTTTTAGTTTTGGAGTACCATGGTTTTATTCCTGCTATTTCTATAATGGTCTTTGAAACTGTGCAGTTGAATTCTTTATTAGAGAACCTCTTGCTAATTTGGAAAGTTAATGGCTCCATGTTTATTAATTCCAAAGCATTTGTTGTTTGGACTCTTGAGCATAATTGTTGTTTCACTTCATTTTCAGAGCTTTTGAAATAGGGATGCCTTGGTTTTACCTTCAAATATTTTGAGATGGGGAAGCTATGATCTTTAAGGATTTGTGCTTTATTGCTCAATCATCAAAACCATATTGTAATTGTTATTGTGTACATGTCATTCTTTCAGGTGATGGTTGTATGTAGATATATAGACTTTTTGACATTCAGAACATTGCTTCTCTCAATTTTGAATCCAGCTACTACTTATGAAGACTTTTTGGTTTTTGCCTCTCTCAAGGCAAATTTTGTGTTTCTCTACACATGTCAATATTGGGCATACCTTTTCTGATTAGAATACTTTTTTGGATTACATGTATTTTTGGGTATACTATACCTTATTGCTTTCCTCTTTTTTCTTTGTTGTGTGGAGTTGTAATGTGTAAAGAGGAACCCCTAGAACTTTTAGTATTTCTTTTTCTTCTTTTAATGAGGATTCTTTTTCCCTCCCTCTTTTCTAACTTTATTTAAAATTAACACATAGGGAGCCACAAGTTGCTCTTTTTCTTAAAAAAAATAAAGTTGTAATTTTTGAAATTATCATGATTTTGGAAGATTAATCAAAATCAAATGATTCTCAAAGTGATGGGCTTATGTTAGGAGGATGATATTTCTTTTATTTTAAGCCCATAATTTAGATGATGTGATCTTTCAATAAGGATATGTATCGCATAAATCTAAACTCTTAATGATTGCCACTTTATCCCACTGAAATTGTTAAAGGCTTGGTAATGACCTAGGCTTGATATTTAAATTCATTTGATGAGATTTAGAAGAATAACATAATTGGTGATAGACAATTCTAAGCACTACAAGCCCAACTTTAATGGTGGGTACAAAATCTTTAATGACCTAAACTTGCCATAAAGACATTCACCCACATAACTTTTAAGTGAAATATCAACTAATTAATTGAGTACCCAGTCCTCGAGATGATTAAAATGTTAAAATTCACCGAGTGATGTGGTAATTTTTATTTGACCTGGGATGATTAATATAGCAATATTATAAGTTCAAAAGGAACTCGAATGTTTCAAGAGATCCTTAAATTGATTCGGGGTCATTCTCCAAACATTTTGAAATCTCTTGGACATTTTGAAGGACAAATTGAACTTGCTATATTTTATTCTAGAATCATTTACTACGATCTTTCGTGACTCAATAAGTCATAGTTCAGGGTCTATTAGATACACCTTCATCTACTCTTGCAATTTATTTAAATTCTGTAAAATTTTATACATGTTGCAAAAAACTAACGTTTCAACAGAAATGCCGAGAAGATGACATGTACGCTTTTATAGTGTTATTTAATTTATGTCATTTTTCTTCGTGCAATCTACTTTCATTGCAAATTATTATAGCTACTTGGATGTGTAGTATACTTTGCTTGCAAAATCGAAACAACTTTTAAAAAAATTCATCAACATTCTTAAAAATCTAAAATAATTGTTTCAAAGGTAACCATAAATCCTTTGAAATTTCACTAAACTTAAAATGTCCTTTTGAATTTACGGGAGTCCCTCAGAGGAGGTAACTTTCGGTTACTAACGAGATCTCCCCAGTTTAAATGAGTTTCACAACTCGTTTAAGTTTAAATGTGTATATCTTGTATTAATTTATTTAAATTAAATATTAATAAAAAAATCAGCAAAATCAAATTCCACATTGTATGTAAAAATCATTTTAACTCACTGTAAAAATTTGATAATTATTTGATTAACTTTAAGTACTAAAGTTGATCTTTAAGAAACATTGTATTTTTGTACAAAAAAGAATTATATTAAATTAAATACACTTAAGAAAATTATGAAAAGTGGCTTCTGAGTTCCTTCTAATCCGGAGCACTTAGAAAAAATTAAAAGTTATTTTCGATAAAATACTTGATTTTTTATCTATATTTTATGTTAAAAAATATAAAATAATTTAAAGATTCCAAAAATACAAAAATATTTCAAAATGTTCCTAATGATTCCCTAATTACTTTGAACTAATTAAAATATTTTTCCTAATTTTTCTAAGTCAAAAATAAATTTCCAAATACTTAGAAATGTATCTCCCTTATTTTCTCATTAAAATAATTACAATAAATAATTAAAAATCATAAAAATATAAATTTTTTTCCTATGAGTTCTCTGGACCCAGGGAGGTTTAATAAAAATTTAAAAATAATTTTGGGTAATTAAAACATATTTTTTCATTTAATTAAGTCCTTATAAAACCAATGAATAATTACAAAATTGAATTAAAACTTAATTTAGATGATCATAACATTTTGCCTAAGTGTTTTCTCTGACCTAAGGGAATCTCTAATACTTTTCCCATAAACCAAAAACTTTATTTTAATTGTTTAAATAAATTAAATTTGAAAATCCTATTTTTTAGGTTAAAATAATTATTTAAATTATGTTTAAATTTAAAAAGTCACAGTTTTCTCCTCCGATCTTCATCTCTTATGTCCGATGTTTTAATTACTCTATGGGTTGGTAGTAATATAGGCTTTATAATTAATACTTTTGATGGGATTTAGAGGATAACATGATCGTTGATTAGCACCACAAGCCCAGCTTTAGTGATGGGTACAAAGGACTTTAATTACTAAAACTTGTTTTATGAGCATTCACCTACATATCTCTTAAGTGAAATATCAACAAATTAATTTGGTTCCCTGTCCTCGAGAAAAATAAAATGTGAAAGTTTACCGAGTAATGGGGTAATTTTTATTTGTCCTGGGATGATTAGTGAAGCAATATGATAAATTCAAAATGATCTTAAATATTTCAAGGGACCTTTAAATGAATTCAGGGTCATGCCTCGAACATTTATAATTTCCTGAATATTTTGAAGGACAAATTGAACTTGCTATATTTTGTTCTAAAATCATCCAGTAAGACCTTCAGAACTAGAAAATCATAGTTCAGAGTCTATTTGATACACCTTCATCTACTCTTGAAATTTATTTAAATTTCTACAAGATTACATACATGTTGCAATAAACTAACATTTCAGTTGGAATGTTGAGAAGATGACAAGTACGCTTTTATAGGGTTACTTAATTTCTATCATTTTTTTCTGCAAATATTATAAACTGCTTATGTGAGTTCTTTCACTTGTAAAATCAAAACAATTTTTTTTCCAAAATTAATCAACATTTAAATAAAATAAACATTTAATTGTTTCAAGGGTAACCAAAAAATACTTTAAAATGTCACTAAACTAAAAACTTCCTTATGATTTTACGGGAGTCCCTCAGAGAAGGTAACCCATCGTTGCTAACAAGATCTCTCTGGTTTAAATAGGGTTCACAACTTGTTTAAGCTAAGTAAATTTGAAAGAAAATAGTGATACCGGAATGAGGGAACTGTGGTAACCTTAACCTTATGAAACACTTGATTTGACATCAAAATTTGACACATTAGAAAACTTGACCAATTAAGCTGATACTTCTCTCAATTTTCACAATTTGACACTACTAAACTTAAACTTATCAAGACGAGGAGCTTGGAGAGAGCATTGTGGGCAGAACGACCATCTTCAACAATATGACTTATCTACACCAGCTAAACCATTCATTAGAATTAAACAACAACAATAAGATTTCAAGGTTTTCCTCCTAGTGCGATATAAATTTTTAACTTATCTTTAGGCCATTGTATAGCCCTGCTATACAATTAAAGCCCTAACCTGTTTTAGGATTCCAAGGTTGTCGTTCGGTAAGATTTAAGTCCTCACATTTTCAAGCTATTTGTGTGATCGTCTCATATGAATATAAGCCTTAACTAATAAAATTGGCAGGACAAAATATTAAAATATTTCTTCTCTAAATTGAAGCCAAATAGTAGGATAGCTTGGGAAGTTACCGAGGTTCTTGATACGTCTAAAAATGATTAAATTTTTCATATGCTTTCAATGCCTATATTTGGTGATTTTCAATGATATTGCACTTTAAAAGAAGGTATTTTGTATATTTTTGGTTTCAGGGAGAAGAAATGGAGTTTTGGAGAAAAAGAACTAAAAATGGTGCAATTTGGAGCAAAAACGAGCAAGAAAGAAAATTTTGTCCTGACACATTACGTTATGTCTTTGTATGCTTAATCTCTTCTACACTTCTCACACATTTTTGAATGAAATTACACTTTAGAAGAAAGACTTTTTATGCCTACTTTGTAGGTCTGTCTGTTAGGAACATAATGCAATTGAAACAGGCTGAAATGGTGCTCTAGAGTGCAGAAAACAACGTGAAAGTGGCATCGACGGTACCCAAAATGGCACCGACAGTGCCTGAGACGGTTTGGATGCAATGTTGAGTGAATTTCTAGAAGATTCAATGTATTTAGATGCTTTTGGAAGGTTGTTTGAGGCATCTTATGTGAAATTCATCCTTACACTATAATAGAATGCTTTATGTTAGAAAAAGTTGTGTGTGTGAGTGGAAAAATGTGAAGAATATTTAGAGATCTTAGAATAGGAGTAGAAATGCAGATTTCCATCTTTTTGGAGAGATTGGTGTGGGGATTTTGACAGAATCTGTAAGGGAATGTTCTACCATTGCATGGATCAGCGGGAGACTTTATGGGAGAGATTTTCATCTTTATTTCAAAGAGAAAAAGCTAACTACTATCTTTTCATTATCTTATGATTTTGTAAACATCTATCTAGTGGATTTGATTTGATTTAATGAAGTTTTTCATTGAGTTTTCTTAGTGCTTTGTGATGTATTTCTCTTACTCTTTTTTTTTTGGAAATAGTGGCATGAGAAGATTATGTTGTCATTTTCCTTTTACTTTTCTTTTGCAATGAGTATGATTCATGTTTAGGATATTGGGATGCATTCTTGAAGAAGTTAAATAATAAATGTGATGGTTTTTACTAGCACTTCATTTACATTACAATAAGAGCCTGTTGTAGTGACAGACTAAAATCCCCAATTTGGTCTTAGAGTTTAAGAAATAGAGTGAGCATTAGCCTTCAGGGGAATGGAAGTTGGAGTTCTAGAGTGAGAGCCAATATCCTCCTAGCCTAACCACGGATTTAGGGACTAAACCTGAGATTAGCCAATGATTTTCTATAACACTGAATCAGGTCAGAGAATTAAAATTGCTCCTATTAGGCACATACAATATTTAATGTATCTCATTCCTTTACGTTATCCAATTTGCTACATAATAATAGTAGTTTTTAACGTCTCAAAATTCTCCGAACCAATTCATCTATAAAGGGTTATCTTTAGAATTAATATTTACAATTAGGAATAGTTACTATCCCTACATTTAACATTTACATTTAGGAGTAGTTGCTAGAAAAAACAGTATTTTAATGGAAATTTCATACTAAGGACTAATAGTAGTAGACTGGAATTTGACTAAGGAAAACTTTCATCGCATCCTTGTTGGATCAATTTTTGTGGCTTAATCAGAAGGTCTTATATTACTTGGAGAGATACGTACACTTGCATAGAACCCATAGTGTGTGAAATATTTGCTATATTCCATAATATTTCAATTTTATATATTAGCTGCTAAATATAAATTGGCTCAAGTTTTTTGTCGTCTTTTGAAAGCTAAATTGCTGCATAATTACGGGTCGGGTCATGTTTTCGGCACTATCTCAGGGGAAATGAATTGACATAAATCATGCAGAAAAACAAGACGCACTAGGGCACATGATGTTCTTGGCACCGTTGCCGAGGAAGCTTCATAAGAACTTTAGGAAAATCTTAGTAGGAGTAATTAGGCTTAGACTTGAAAAATTGTACTGTCGTAAAAACTATTTTTGTATGAATAAGTATTGTGAAAAATAATGTTTGTGTGAAAAACTATTTTTGTGTGAAAATATTTTGTTGTGTTGAATATATTTTTTATTTTCTTTATTTAATTGTTAATGTATTGTTTGTTGTGTTGTTTATGCAAAATAAAGGATATACAAGACTTGTGATTTATGATCCCGAGTTGGAAAAAAGAAAAATAAATAAAAAAACAAAAAGGACTTGAAAAACTAGAAATGGAAATGGAAAACATTCGAAGTAATAACTTAGAAAATCATCATAAATCATTGAGGGATTATGTATATCCTACGATAGTTGAAATTCACTCAAGTATACAAACCCCTATTGTAGAAGCTGACTCATTCAGCTAAATCCTAAGATTACCTAACTGGTGCAAAATAATTCATTTTAGGGAACTCCTTTGGAGGATTCCTATTTACACTCATCAAATTTTCTAGAACTTTGTGCTACATTTGGTTATAACGGCATGTCAAATGATGTTGTTAGACTAAGGCTTTTTCCTTTCTCACTAAGGGATAAGGCTAAATTGTGATTATACTCATTAGCACCTAGCTTTATTAAAAATTGGGAGAAGTTAACTTAAAAATTCCTAGCTAAGTATTTTCCACCTTCAAGGACTACTAAAGTTAGAAACGATATTATTTCATTTTGTCAGTATGAAGGGGAATCAATATACGAAGCTTGGGAAAGATTTAAGGAAATCTTAAGAAAGTGTCCACTTCACGCTCTGCCTGATTGGTTAATCATTCAAACTTCTTACAATGGGTTAGTAGAATCCCTTAGGTTTACAATTGTTGCAATATGATACAGATGTGATTGCAATTCTTGCAATATCTAGAAAGTTAGACCAATTTGGAATGAACCAGCCTACAATGGACGCTCTACAATGGTAAATCCTAAAAAGGTACTCAGTGCTAATGATACAGATGTGATTGCAATTCTTGCATCTCAAGTTGTTGCAATATCTAGAAAGTTAGACCAATTTGGAATGAACCAGCCTCAATTTACTCTAATAAGTGAGAAAAGTTCATTAGATCATATGATTGATTCTAACTTATCATATGAAACTTTAAATACCATAAACAACTCGGATTATAACTTTACAACCCAGGTTGGAAGAATCATCCTAATTTTAACTGGAATCACACTACTTGGGGTGGAAACCAACAATGGGAAACTAATCATGCAAATCCTAATGGAAGTTGTAATAAACAAGGGAACACAAATTATAGACCTTCATATTCAATGGACTCTAACAATGATTGAAAATTTGAGGATAAGAACATTTCTATAAAAAATGTGGTACTGCAAATGAGAAACTAATTGCAAAGTCAAAATGCTGTGATTAGAAACATAGAGAATCAACTGTGACAACTTGCTGATTAACTTAGCAATATACCCTAAGGAACACTTCGTAGAAACAATGAGATCAACCCTAAAGAGAACAATAATGAACAGGTAGAAGTTGTCAAATTCATAAGTAGAAGAGAGATAGAAAATGTCATTAGAAAAGAGAAAGAAATTGAGAGAGAAACAATGAAAACTAGAAGACCTAAAGAACATGTTTCTAAGGGACCGGAAAAATTAGTATCCCCAACTAAAATCAATTTAGAAAGACCACCACCTCTATTTTCTCAAATACTTAGACATCAAGAGTTGGATAAACAATTTTCAAAGTTTATGGAAGTAATTAAGAAGTTAACGATAAATATTCCTTTCACTAAAGCATTGGAACAGATGCCAAATTATGTAAAGTTTGTTGAGGATATATTAAATAAGAAAATAAAATTTGGGGATTACGAGACAGTTGCACTATGTGAGGAGTGCAGCGCTATTCTTCAGAAAAAGCTTCGAAAGAAACTTAAAGATCCTTATATCCTTATAATTCCTTATGTAATTGGAGAAATATTATCTAGAAAAGCTTTATGTGATTTAGGAGGGAGAATTAATGTGATGCCTCTATCTATATTTAGAAGGTTAGGTTTAGCCGATATTTCTCCCACTACTGTAAACCTTTAATTAACCGATCAATCTATCATTTATCAAAAAGGGGTTATAGAAGATGTGCTTGTTAAAGTGAATAAATTTAACTTTCCTATGAACTTTATTGTATTACACATGGAGGATGATAAAGAAAATTCAATTATTTTGGGGAGATTTCTTCTTATTACTGGACAAGCTATGAAAGATACACAAAAAGAAGAGTTGACTATGAATATTAATGATCATGAAACCACTTTTGATGGTTTATAGGCTATGAAGAATCTAGCTGACATAAAAGATAATGATTGTTTTTGGATAGATGAAATTGATTATCTAAGTAACGAATTCCTCCCAAGAACAAAGTGAAAAGAAAAGAAGAAATCTCTCACTCTCTCTCTTTCTCTCTCACCTTGCCGCCCCGCTTGGGGCTCACGCCGAAGCCTTCTTCTATTCTTCTCCAAGTCTTCTTCCATTTTCAAACATTTATAGAGTCTAAGACTTGTTTTAAAAATATTTCCAAGCCTTTTTTTTATAATTTACCAAGAGATGCTTAAGTGCCTCTTCAAAATTGTCCAGATTCAATGAATCTTCCAAATGGTGCCTGAAGTGCCTTTTCAAAACTCCATATAACTGCCAAAAATTCTTATAAAAAGTCTCTTTTCTCATTTACAATGAACTCCCCAAGATATACATGAAGCACCACTTCAAAAATAGTGAAAATCCGATGTATATTCTAGAAGATATGTTAAAAACTGTCACCGGCGCCTAAGCACTGATTTTTGCACACTTAAGCTCCCCCCTCTCTGTCTCATGGAGTCTGAGCGCCATTTTTGATGCTTAAGTGCCAGGCAAAGGAACTTAAGTGTCCAGTTTAGGTCCCCTTGGCTCTGGTGTGCCCTGGTTCGACCTAATTTGCTCTGGTTTTCTCCGTTTCGGTCCATTTTTGTTCCTTTTGCTCCAATCACTCCAAATTCTTCAATTTGATGTACCTACAATCAAAAAAACAAGAAAACACACCTTTAAAGTGCAATATCATTATAAAATGAAGCATGAAAAATAGTAAATTTTTAGGCGTACAATTTCCAATTCTAGTTTTCCAAGTTATTATTTCTAAGTTATTTTTTTGAATGTTTTCCATTTCCAATTCTAGTTTTTGAAGTCCTTTCTATTTTTTGATTTTTTTTCCTTTTTTCTAACTCAGGATCATAAGGTACAAGTCTTACAGATCATTTGCTTTGCATACGCAACACAACAAATAATACATAAAAAAATTAAACAAGTAAAACAAAAATTATATTCAACACAACAAAACATTTTCAGAAACACATTATTTTTCACAAAAACAGTTTTTTTTTTTCACAACACTTTTTCATAAAAAAAAAAAACTTTTCACATAAAAAGTTTTTTTACGACACTATAGTTTTCTAAGTTTAAGTCTAATTACTTCAATTAAAATTCTCCTAAAAGTCAAGATCAACCGTTACGAACCCCATCAACGGCACAGAAAACTTGATCCCGATATTCTTTTTATATGTAGAATTTTAGAAGTTGACACCACTACTCGAAGATTTTAATCACCGGTAATGAAACCGGAAGCTTGATTCCTAGCAAAGTAAGATTTCAATTATATTTCTAGAGATTTTACGCAAGTAAACATATCGTTATTAAGTAATATAGAGCATTCTGATTAAGTCCTGAATATCGATCCGATGAAGATCGAGGTTAATCATGGAGACTTTCAAGAGAAATTCAAGTTTAGAATAACGCGCCCTAGCTTGGAAGTTTGATAAAGTTTGGTTTTGATTTTATCCTACAATTATCACTACAATACTACTTCTACTTCTAAATTAAAATACTTACTAAAAATAAAAAAGTGGGGTTTTTAATATATCAAAATTACTCTTTCTCATGCAATGAAATTAGTGACATGTGTAAAAGTAAAACAAGTAGTGAGAGATATTGTGATAAATAGGAGAAATTATCTTCTTTACCCTTACTAAAGATGTTATAAAGAATATTGGTTAATCTAAAGTTTGAATAGTTTTGAAGACGGGCTAGGCAAAGAAGACACTAGCTCTCACTTTAGAGTTCTCTCTTATTCCTTCACCTAGAGACCAACATCTCGCATCAAAACCTAAAACAATAGACCAAAATAAGGGCTTTAACCTGTCACTCTAAAGTCCACCAATTCTACACCCTTTTAAAGATTATTTACCTTATTATTTACACTTAACAATATGGACTACATTCTCATCCATACAATCTTATGTGATTCTACCACAGTTGATTGAGACAATACCATCCTGGATCATACATGTTCTCACGACAGATCAAGTTTAAATGTAAATGAAGAACAAAATAAATTCATCACAATATATTCTCACTCTACTCTATTCTATATCTTACACATAAATACTATTTCATTACAAGAGGAAAGAGTAAAAAAAACTACTCACTATAAATGGAGAAACAACAAGAACTTTTCATTGAAAAAGACTTTGAAAACATACTAAAAAAGTACTAAATTCAAATAAAAATACAATGAAAATACTTATCTCTGATATAAATCAAACTCTCCTTGTATAGCAAAAGAAATCTCCTTACAATCCTCTCCAAGAATAAAGTGAAAAGAAAAGAAGAAATCACTCACTCTCTCTCTCTCCCTCTCTCACCTTGCCGGCCCGCTTGGGGCTCACGCCCAAGCCTTCTTCTCTTCTTATCCAAGAGTTCTTCTCCACTTTTAATTAATTCCAAGGTCTAAGAGCTGTTTTAAAAACATCTCCAAGCCTTTTTTTTTATAATTTCCCAAGAGATGCTTAAGTGTCTCTTCAAAACTACCCAGATTCATTGAATCTTCCAAATGGTGCCTGAAGTGCCTCTTCAAAAATCTATATAACCACCCCAAATTCTTCTAAAAAGTCCCTTGCCTCATTTCCAATGAATTACCCAAGAGATTCATGAAGCACTACTTCATAAATATTCCAAATCAAACGTATATTCTAAAAGATATGTTGAAAACCGTCACCGGCGCCTAAGCGCCAATTTTTGGGTGCTTAAGCGCTCCCCTCTCTGTCTGGTGGCACCTAAGCACCATTTTCGGTGCTTACGTGCCTGACATAGGCACTTAAGTTTCTTTTTTTGGTCCCCTTGGCTCCGGTGTGCCCCAATTTGACCCAATTTGCTCCGGTTTGCTCCGTTTTCATCCATTTTTGTTCCTTTTGTTCCAATCACACCAAATTCTTCAATTTGATGTACCTACAACCAAAAACATAAGAAAACATAACTTTAAAGTGCAATATCATTATAAAATGAAGCAAAACAAAAGTACATTTTTAAGCGTATCAACGACCTTCCTCTCTTAACTCGGGGAGCCATTAGAAATTCTATGAAAATGCAAAAAAATCCAAATAAATTACAAAATAAAAAATCTAACTCCTCAAGCATGATCATTTGGTAAAAAACTTTTCACCATCAGTTTTCATCAAGGTTTTTCGTCAAAAATCACAAATTTTGGATCTTCCATAATGCATGAAAAATCAAAGGTAAAAATAAAAATTTTCTATGTTAAAGTGAAGCTCTTACCAAGAGAATATGAAATCTATAATTTTTTGCCTCCAAAATATTGTCTACCGTCCTCAATAAGAAGCCCTAGGTCAAGGTTTGGAGGTAGGAGATGACACAAGTAGTGAAAATGGAGCTTGTCCATGCAATTTTGTGGTTTTCTAGGTGATCTGGCATGTTCGGGTTTGTGGCGCATCCTGAGCCAAATCTGGTGCACCATGCACCAGTGCTCTATAAATTGGCACATCATGCACCAATCTAGTGCATCATGCGCCAGAGCTTAAATTCACCAGATTTTGATTTATCTTGAAATCTTCTCTGTAACACTTTACATCAACTTCTAATTAATATAAATAAACATTTCTCAGTATATATAAACATCATTCTAACACCAAACTTTCACAAACAACATAAAACTCACTTTTATATATAAAATCTGCGCTAACACAAATTAACTATTTTCAAGCCAACAAAAAACAAATTCAGCATTCTAAAGCAAACAAAGATCTTAACACGGAAATCTAAACATCAAAATACAAAGTATAAACATAGATAGTGCAACAATAGAAAGGAAATGCAATCCAACTCAACAAACTAAAACAAGCACTACTAAACCATCTTCTTCACTCTTATCCTCCTGGATATCTCCCATTGAATGGTAGTCTACAAATAGATTGTAGAAGGATCGATATGAAAACTCGTCAGTTGAATCCTCTCCAATCCAAGAATTTTCTTGAACATACATACCAAACCATCTTCAATACACCCAGTATGTTCAAAATGTTCCATAAGCCTCTAATCCAGATGATCCAGCCTTTCAGAAATATTCCCAATCACATGCATAAGATCTTCTACCTCTTTCTCTATCTTCATGATTCTCTTCAAAAGTGCATTCAAATTATAATGGGGTTGAATAGGTGATGAATTCTGAGTTTGTTGGTCTATCAGCACATTCATATCATTTTCATCTCCCATTCCAATATAGTTGCAATAGACTTCCAGATCCATCGGCTTTCAAGGAAGAAGAACTTTTTCCCAACTTTCATAAGGTACTTGCAATTGAATGCATATTAAAAAATAGTGGATGGATGTCCAAGTCCAGTTGCATATCCATTTTAAATCAAACATAAAATCGATTTTACAATCAACGGGTTTTCTGGTTTAAATATAATAATTTAAAATAGTGCTCTCCTTCATTACCTTACTGATCTTCATGGTGGGTAGTAATTTCGATGCAATGAAGAAGTGTCTTGCCTTAGAAGTATGATTTAACAATGATGACAAAAAACATACATGTCCAGCATCTCTGGCCTCCCAATTCACATCTTCATCTGTAAGGTACCAGATGAGTTCATTCATATTGTCTCTTGTAGAGGTAAAATTTGCATAATGACAGATAGACACATTCTAAATCAAAAATATCTTATTTATTCCTTAAAAATTGAACTACACAAACTTGCCTTGCACATAGACTATTCCTTGGTTGATACCATGAAGATTTGCATAAAACTCTTTCACCACACGGACGTCTACAACGACACTAGTGTAGCACAACACTTCCTAGCGCCTTTGCGCAATAATCTTGCTGACCTCACTTTTGGTTAAGGTCTAGTTTTTCCTCTTTAGTAGCCTAGGGTCTAGCCATAGGTTCTTCTTATTGACTATTCCTAAAAAAATAGAATAGGAATCCTCACCATTAGAAATTCCAAACTCCTCTTTACTCAACTTGAAGTTCCATATAGTGGCCTTAACCTCTAACACTTAGTTGGTGGGGTCCATATGACGGAGCTCTAAGAGAGTTCCCATAAAACTGTTTGACCTTCGGGTTGACCCTGGGTGTTTATCTAGGAGTCACTCACCTCACTCACAATCACTCACGACCTTAAACCCAAATTTTCTTGACTTTGATCCCTTAATCCTTTGGGAGACTCATGTAGATGGTTCCCTAAACCCACTGGCCCTAGGCTAGGATTTATCTAAGACAAGTACATAGAGGATCCAAATAGGGTTTTCATTGGTCCATAGCTCGTTTATGATGGTTAGCTCCCCAATTCTACCAAAGATACCCAATTTGGCCTTCTCCACCTAAACTCCCCCAAATTAACTAAGTTCCCTTGAAAACCTAAATTTGGCCAAAACTCCCAAAGTTACCCAAAATACCCAAATTTGTTCAAAATTCATTTCAAACCTTTTGAAAATACTCAAATTACCCAAAATCACCAAAAATTGCCAAATTACCAAAATGCCCCTCCTTAGCCCAAAATTGTAAAAATTCCAAAAATTCCAAAAAATTCCCAAAACCTTCCAAATATTCTCAATTTTATTTTTTTCAACTACCACATTGACCAATTTGACCAATTTGATCATCCTTGTCCAAAACCCCCAAATTGCCCTTAAATAGGCCAATGCCCCCAAATCCACCTCAAATGTCCATCAAATTTGTCCCAATTTCCCCCAATTTCAATCCTAAACTCAAATTAACCTTTTATATGACCAATATAAACAAAATAAAAGCTTAATTTTCCCATTATTTGAGCCTAATTGTGATCTAAATCAAAACCCATAATTTAAGCCATATGACCTAATTTCACTTAATTTAACCATATGATCCACTCAATTGCCACAATTTGGATCCTAAACTCTTCATAACATTCCTAAACATCAAAATTGACCTTCAATTGGCCTTGGTGATACCTAAATTTTATTTAATTTCAACCTAAGTCAAAAGCCCCAAATTTTGCCCCAAATTGGCTATGCCTCCAAATTTCACCAAATTGATTTCTTTGACCCCAAAATTGGCACCCAATTCATGTTAAAAACTCTTCATAACATTCCTATAGACCATTATAAATAATGAATATGGAATTATCCCAAGCCTAGCCCAATCTAGACCTAAGCCTAGCCCAACATGCCCAAATTCCAATTGAACTCAAAATCCTTTCAATCCTTCACCAAAAATGTTTATTACAATCATCTACATTAAATTAATCAATCAATTGGGCCAATTAGTATGGTTAGCCTAGCCCAAACCCAAGTCTTGTTCATTTCCACCAACTTGGACCCATGCACCAAAATTGACCTAGACATGTCAAATTGGTCAAGGCAAGGCCACCACAGCCAACGTTTGGACTTTATTAACCAATCCAAACCCCATGGAAGCACCCAAATGAGCCATGGACTAAGAGATCCCCAATTTAATGGATTTCATTCCATATTTTCTTAAGCCAAGGATATTTTTTTCCAAAACTAAACGCCAATCCATTTAATTACTATGACATATTGCCCCAGCTAACCTGACCTCCTAGCCACCTCCCCTAGCCTGGCCAGCAGGCCTAGTGGTCTGAAAATGTCCAAACAAAGAGCCACCCCAATGGAATCAAATCCAATTCAAACCTAGAGGCCACCTCTTCCAAATTAAATGTTAGAGCCCCTCTGCCCTCCACCTAAGCATCGCTTTTCACCCCCAATTAGCCATGACAGCCAGCCAAAATCTCATTTTATAAAAAAACTCACCTCCATGAAAATGGATGGGGTGCTAAAAAATTTTTTTGAGAGAGCCGTCCAAATTACTCCTAGGCCTCTTTAAGACGTCCTCAGTGCAACCCAACCACTTCATTGCCCTGAATCCCCTTGCCGAAGTTCATTTTTTGAGCTCAAAACCTTGCCGGAGACAGGACAGAGCTCTCCACACTTCTACACTCCACCAAAATCAAGTTAAACTTACCCACACCTTCACCACAGTGAAAGAAGAAGAAGCCCCATCAAATCCCTCACATACAGAGCCCCTAACATAACTCTAGACCAACACCTGAAATCGAGCTTGGTCGAATTCATACCTAGGCCTTTTTCACTACAGCAAGAGGCTTAATCCCTAGCCTCCTTAAACCTCCACGAATGAGCCGAGAACCTTTGATTAAAGCTTCCCTTCTCAGAGAAAAACTATTGAACTTCTCCTCCTCCCGAGCCTATTTTAATTCTCCATTTGATTAGGCTTAATTTAATTGCATGATTATCATATGGATGTGTTTGTCACACTTAGACGAGCATTTAGAAACAAACCACACTTATTTTGGTTAAGAAATAAGTGAGATCTTAAGCTTTGAAAATGGATGGTTCTTGGGCTAAGGCATTGGGGACGATCATAGGAAGCCATCCAATCGCACGTTTATCTCATCAACAGACGAGATCTAGCCGGATAGCGCCTTCATACATGAACCACGGGCCGAGTGAGCGCTGAAGTGGATGGCCGTGTCGAATGGGAGCGCGTCGCGTGGAGTTTTGGAGTCGCCTAGGATCTAGTCAGCATCGTTCATTTCAATAGATAAATAGGTTATTTTCTGATTTAAATAAATAGCCCTAACTTCAAAAATCTATATCTTGGTGTAGAAAAATCACAAAAATAAAATAAAAGGACCCTCTTGCTCAGTGAATATAGGAGAATAATGTGGAAATAATTTGAAGATTGTTTGATGCATATTTTATTTTTAATTAATTAAATATGATTTTGAGTCTTTTAATTCTGCTTGCATGTAAACCATGACTTGAAATTTTGGCTTGTTATTGCCTCTGTCTTAGGAAACATCCTCTGGTTTTTCCAAATTCATAGGATATCTCTAGACAGAGATCCATATTTTCCATTTTTATGCTTATTATTTGCATAAATTAATCATAATAATTAACATGTTGCTTAGAAAAATCCAAGAAAATTTTTAAAGGTTTGCTATGACCAAAGAACCCTTTGGACAATATTTCATGGGTTAAGTCATTAAGAATGCACTTAATTTCCACCAACCCTAAAACACAAAGAAAATTAATTTTTGGAAAAACAAACATCTAATGACTTAATTTTTAATCTCCACTATGATTTAAAGTTTAGAGAACTCCCTAGAAAAATTTCAAAATATTTGGAGCTCATTTAATATCTCAAATTGATTTTTCAAGTTAGATGTTATTTTTAACACTAAAATGATTTTTAATAATTAAAATATAACTCAAAGAATTTAAAAAGCTAATTTTTATAGTTCTTTGTGAATAGAGGAAATTCTTAAAAATAAATTTGAAATTAAAATAAAAATTTCATTTTAAG
Organism: Phalaenopsis hybrid cultivar; assembly: GCA_002079205.1. Taxonomy (NCBI): domain Eukaryota; kingdom Viridiplantae; phylum Streptophyta; class Magnoliopsida; order Asparagales; family Orchidaceae; genus Phalaenopsis; species Phalaenopsis hybrid cultivar. The sequence continues at coordinate 82,727 of JXCR01046642.1, read as the reverse complement.
CATATTTTTAATATTTAAATAATTAAAAAATGATAAAAATCACAAAAATAGTAAAATTCATAAAATGTTCTAAATTGTTTCCTAAGCACTTAGGAACAATTACAAAATTTCTCCTAATTTTCTAAGTGAAGATATTGAATTTTAAAGATTAAAATATTTTTTTAATGCTAAAAATGGATTTTCACTAAATTAATTCTAACAATTAAAAGAAAATTAGAAAAAAATATGAAATTTATTCCTCTGGGCTCCTAGACATGAAAGAGATTTAATAAAAATATAAAACTTAATTTTCCACATTCAAAATATTTTGTAATTAATAAATACTCTAGAACTTAAAATAATTCTTAAAATTTAAATATAATTCAATAAATCATGAAATTTGGCCACCATGCTTCTCTAGTCCAAGTCCACCTCCAATAAAATTTTCATGGGATTAGACTTTACCTTATTTAAGTTTTTTAAATTTTCTTTAAAAAATCCTATTTTTTCATTAAAATAAATATCTAAATTAAATTAAATTTTAAAAAATCACATCTTCTCCTTTGATTTCTTAATTAGCCCTTGAGTGAGGTGGGATGAAAATTCCAAAGTCATTTAAATTAAATTTAACAAATAATGAAGTGATAGAGCTTTAAGGGCAAAAAAGTAATTTTGGAGATTTAGCCTTAATTAACATTTAGGCTTAATTCAAGAAAGGTGAATGGGTAACCTTTGATCGTAATCAACATATTTGGATGATTGAAACACAAGGGAGTAATTGGTAGAAACCAATCTCACTTTTTTTAATTAAAAGGATAAATTTGCAATTTCCTTAAATTATTAAAATTTGGAAGTCTAGTGAATTAAATGATCCTAGACTTAGGGGTATCGTTTTGGGTGTTAATAACTCACCTATTTAATACCCCTTTTTTCATGATCAAATGACTTTCAAAACTTTTGATAATGAATCATCACCACTTAAAAATTTAATCCTTTAAAAAATATATATATAACTAAGACATCTATCAAAATCTTAAGGGCTTAGTAGTGAACTAAGCTAAATCAAATCAAATTAAATGAGGATTAGAAAAGTAAACATAATTAAAAAATTGAACGCCTTTAAAACACTCCAAGCCCAAATTAAAAAGTTGGCTAAGTGCCTTGATAACATTAACTTGCCCCATTAAGGGTATTCACCCACATAATTCTCAAATTAAATTATAGTGATAATTACCCTACTCTTAGGGATAACTATAACATTAAGGTTCACTGAGCATTAAAGGTATTTAAAGGATGGGTTATTAAGCAACATAATATGTTTAAAAAGAGCTCAAGGCTTTTCACCAGGTGGTGAGAGGGAAGCATGGACATGCTTCTTTCTCCAGATCTGTTGGATACCTCGAAGATTTAGTAAACTTAATTTGTTTTTCTGAACAAAATTATCCTTAATCAAACTAATAGGGACCCACCAAGATATTACTTAGGTTTTGCTAGGTCACCAAAACCTTTCTTTTCCGCTTTACATAAAATGCTCTAACATGCATTTTTAGTTTCAAGTGGCGGAGCGAGAAGACTCACCAGGTATGCTTTTATAATTTATTGCATTTTTTTTTTCCTAAGCTTTCCACACTGTTCTTACTTACCTGCATGTATGAACAAAACACGAACTTGCATGCTAAACAATGATGTCACCCTACATGAAAACCAAAACTGCTAGGATAGCCACAAAACTAAAATCATAACCATAATCAAAACTAAAATCAATCAAGATAAAAATCACCTCCACAACTTTCAAAATTTAAGACAACTCAAAATTTAAGCACAAACGTCACAGAAAACTACAACTACAATTAAATTAAGATGTCTCTATTCGATGATCGGGAATCCCTCAGAGGAGGTAACCTACGATTGCTAACGAGGCTTCCCACGACCTAAATGAAAGTCTAAAACTCATTAAGTTGAGTTTAGTAAATTCATTTAAACTAAGTGAATCCAATAGAAAATAATGGTGTTGGAATGATGGAACCTTAGGATCTTAACCGGTGTCGCCCGAATCAACTTTAACATCCCTCATAAAATTTAAAGAACTACAACCATAAGCCCACCTGATTTGACATCATAACTGGAGACCCTAGAAAACTTAAACTTGTCAAGGCGAGGAGCTTGGAGCTAGCATGATGGGCAGCACGGTCAACTTCAACTGCAAAACATATCTTCCCCAACTAAACCATTTCCTTCATTAGAATTAAACAACCAAGCCATAGGATTTTGAGGCTGTCTGCTTATGCAATATAAATCCTTACCTCATCTTTAGGCCTTTGTACAACTATATTGTACAATATAAGCCCTAAATTCATCTTAAGATGCCGAGGTCGTCGTCCATCATGACCTAAATCCTCACATCTTCTAGGTTATTTGTGTGACCGTTTCACACAAATATAAGCCCTAACAAATAAAATTGGCAGAATGAAACACCTGAATAATTTCTCATCAAAATTAAAGCCAAACAACCTAATAGACTGGAAAGTCACAGAGTTTTTCCTCTAGATCTATGACATCCCCTAATTCTTCCTCCTTTGGATTCTACAACAAAATGTCCCAAATATGAGACAATCCCATTTCACACCTCGTCCTCCGATCTCGTTGAAAATTCCTATCCTTTCAAAATCTTTAAAGATAATATTTCCTGATTTTTATCGAGAGTTTTCTTAGATGACTTCGGTCATTTATGATGTAATTAACTATATGGGCTTGCCCTTATAGGAAGCTCATCCGAACCCAACTTAACATAAACCTTATTTTGTTCTTCATATTAAATAGGGGAAATTTTCGGCAAATAAAATGGTTTCGCAGACCAAACAGACGTCATATTTTTCTTAGTTTATTTGATCGAGCCACATCCTCAAGTCTTGTATTTATCCTTTGAGATAGATACAGGGTTTATGGTATAGCGCTCTTTCATTTAAACTATGAAAAATATGGGGTAAGTTTGATTTCATATTTTTCTAAACATTAAAATGTCCTTTCGAAGTGAGTGACGGGATTTCAATTTTGATGACCGACAGCTTCTTACGGGCAACTCCTTCAACTCAAAAAGTGTCGACAGCTTTTGGCGACTCCGTTGGGTACAAGCTTTTCTCTCTATCTAAGTAAGGAAATATTATCTACACACATTGGTAGTGTGTCCATGTCCCTCTTGGACCAAATTACTTTTTTTCTGTTGACATACTTTACCCATTTCTATCTTGGGAAAGTACGACCAACTCTTTGGACTTCAGGACTATCTGTTCAATCACCTTTAAACAGAGAGGTTCCGGAGGACATTAAGGACTCTTCAAAACGTCATGTGGGGTCGGACCCTAAATAGGTGTGTTTGTGGACTAGTTCCACCTGAGCATTGTGTGTGAAAAATAGGTCCCGCACTGGGTCCTAAACACGTCACATCTCCCTTCCAAGTTTGATTTGCTATTTTGCCAATTAAATCAAATTATGTTGTGTTGTGCGCGCTTCAAAATTAATAAAATTTTTCTACTTTTAAATTACCTTTTTTCTAAAAAAAATTTAAAATTCCCACAAACTAAAACTTACCCAGTCTACAGATCAACCTATGTTAATTTTCTGTGCTTGCACTAAGATTACAAGATTTTGGCCATATAGCTAATCCCAAAACTTTTTATTTTAAAGTTGTTGCAACGGGCTACCTAACACTGAATTTTTCTTGCAACATGCCAACGAGCCATGAATCCTGCAATGTTGCTCCTACCTTTAAGTTCGAAGCCAGATTTGAAGACCTTGAGGTTATCCTCAAGAAGGCCCCGTTCGTTGTGATGAAAGTCACCTCTCCAGAAATTTAGTAGTCGTCTACTGAATTCAACTTGAACTATCTTCAGGACTTCCCTTCTTATAAGAATGCCAAGACTACTGTTACCACTATGGTACCTATTAAGCCTGCTATCCCCGCTGCTGCTAAGGGGAAATAAGTAATGATCATTGAAGATCCGACTGAGGGATTGGCTGTCCTGCCACCAATATTCAAAATTGGATTGAGTTCAAAAACTATAACACTAACCTGAACTCAGAAGAGAAACCACAATAGAAGAGTTCAGAGGGCTACTAAAGCTTAGGCTTCTGAGGAAATACCTCTCGAGGAAAAGCCTCACCAAGAAGAGTTAGAATTGCCAGAAATATATCCACTTCTTGGGGGAAGTAGATTCCATCCTTTAATGGATACCGATGGATGTGAGAGTATTCAGAAAATTGTTGTTGCATTACCGTTACCTCATGGACAGGGTGTGGTGAAGAAGAAGCACACTCCTTTCACCCGAGTCTGTTAAGTTTTTCAGAGGCTAGCCGCCAAAGAGGGTTGCTTGGTCAATGAATTGCTTAAACGAGTGGGGCATGCAATTTTCCCTCATATGACGAAAGAGATTTTAAAGGACATCAAGTTTGCCAAATGACCTCAAAGGTTAACTGAATATTTGCCTGCTCGTGTTCCCGTTTGGTTCCACTTAGGAAGAAGTGTTGATATCACTATTGTCACCACAGATTCCACCACTACCAGGACCACAGGCCGTCGACCAGTTAAGTCATCCTGGTGTTTCTACTTGGACACTCTGTCTTGAGACATCATCATCAAAGAAAAAAGTGTGGATACTAAAGGTCGCTGTACCAATATGGTCCAGTATGCCTTCAGGGCAAGATCATGGAATGAAGCCAGGGTCCGAGGTATCTGACATCGTTGCAGCAATTGCTAGTGAAATGGAAGAGCAAGAGGAGGAGGTCCAGTAAGTTCCTCCAGATCTTAGAACAATCAAAGAATCAATGATCGAAGAAAAAGTTGAAAAGCTCATATTAAAGATTTTTGATTTCGCTCAAGGGTACGGAGTCTCCATTGATAACGATGATGAAGATTTTGATTATAATGTTACCTTGAAGAAGATGTCATGGATGTCCATGTTATCAAAACCATAGCAAATGCATCTTTGTGCGAGGCTCAACCTCTCATCGAAGAGAACGCCATAGATGAGTTGCATAGGGCTATTCTTCTAAGGGATGAGCAAGTCAACCAACTGGAGAAAATGATAAAAGAGATGGCCGCCGCCATGACCGCCATGGTCGCCATTCAGGGGCAATCACAAGTAGCGCAACTAGCCTCTCCGGATATCAACCAACCAGAAATTATACATATCATGGATGAAAGAAGAGAAGTTGCCTCACCAAACAAAGATGAACAACCAAATAAGGTGTCTCCATCAAGCGCCATACTAGAGAAAGAATTTAAGTAAATGGTCAAGCAAGTTCAAGAGGCCTAACCAAATCTAAGGGGGGTGCATAGATTCTATAGGGTAGACCCTATCAAGAGGAATTCGATGTCGTAACCTTCCCCAAGGGTATTGTGGCCCCAAACTTCAAGATTTTTTATGGGATTGGAAATCCCAGACAGCATATAACACACTTCTGAGCTAGTTGTGGAAACACAAGAAATATGAAGCTCTACCCTTCCAACAGTTCGTCAGTAGCTTGTCAGCCATCACCTTCAATTGGTATGCCGATTTGCCCAACCGATCAATGAAAACCTTTGCCGAGCTGGAACAATTATTTGTGAAAAGATTTGGTCAAGCGCAACATCATGTCTCTATAGGAGAGCTCATGATGGAAAAATAAAAGCCCAACGAAACGTTGGTGGATTACATTTTGAGGTGGAGAACACTTAGCATGAAGTGTGAGCCTCAGCTACAGGAACACCATGCAATTGAGATTTTACTCAAAAGCATTCATGGCCCAGTAGCTTTCATGCTCAAAGGACTCACCATCAAATCCTTCGAGAAGCTACTCAGCAAGGCTAGCAGTCTTCAAGAAGAAATCAAACATATGGATTCGCACGAGAAGTCCAAGGAAACTAGAGTGTTTGAAAAGAAGTGGGGAATAGTTGCAACTGTCAACAAGGGAAAACAACCAATGAAGATATACGAAGAATATCCTCGTGAATCTTCATCACAGCAGATTTAGAAATAGAATAGCCAGTCTAACCAATGACCTCCTCAAGGAGGATCATTTCGAATAGAGAATAAGATAATATCTCTGGTAGAACGACATAAAAGGGTGTATTCTTTCAAAGATGAAGTCGTTTTAAATGTTCAGAAGTCTGATGAAGAAACCTAAGTTCAGATTACTAGATCTAAAGAATCACGAAGAAGTTGACAAGAAAGATGAACCAAATTATTGCCCATACCACAGATTACTTGGGCACACTATAGAAGAATGTTTCATCTTTAAGGATTGACTCGAGAAAATTCTCAAAGAAGCAAACATAACGATCTGAAAAGAATATTTAGGAGAACCTGAAAAAGGTTCCATAAATATGATTTCAGTCAAGTCAATTTCTCCAATTGATCCATATACCGGAGAAGAGGGATGGAGTACGACTTGGGACGAGCTCAAGAGGGCCTTAAACCAAATACAAGATTTGTCAAGACAATCTTCTGCATATATCAGAAAAGATGATTGGAATTAATTTTGGAGCAAATCATCCAAGAAAATATTAAATCAGATCAACAATGCATCAAAACAAGCCTCCGTTCAAAATCTTTGGCCTGTTAAGCTTGAGATGAAGATTTTCCCACAAGAGTCATCCTCGTCAAAGACAAAGAAAAAGAAGTACGCTACAACAAAGATTGATAGCTTGGGAGGTAGGATAGGAGCTGCCTCTACTAGATTGGTTATCTCAAATTCGGGGAAGAAAAACCTCAAACCCCTGACCTTGTATAATTGTCTTTTTGCCCCTCCAGGCTCTTATGAATATAATGATCATGATTTCGGCTACATTTTAATTGTTTCTAGTGATAGCATAATTGATAATGATCAATCTAGCCTCAATCTTGATTCTCGCAATGATCCTCAGTACTTGAGTCCGACAAACTGGTTGTCAAGATTGAAGAAGACATCAATGATACCAGCTACGACAGCACTGGGAGTGAGGAACCAATCCTCGAGCGCCAGGGTGCATCGTTTGCCAACAACTTAGATCTTTGTGAATAAAGAAGAAACACTGGAAGATTTAACAATGATACCTCAAGAAGAAGAAATTTTAAAAGTAAACTTAAGGAGCGGGAGGGTATTACCTTTAAGAACAACTCCAGTAGATAAAGGAAAATAAATAGTAACTCGAGAAGAACTACCTCCACCTCCACCATTTTAATAATCACACAACCAAGTGAAATTTGGAAGACCACATAAGGTGGATTACAACGTGCTAGCTCATATTAGGAAGTTGTCGGACCGATTAAGCATCTACGAAGCTCTAATCCTGTCAAAGGAAATGAGAAAACTCTTGTTACAGGCTTGCTTGACCCACTGATTTTCTTAGCTCAGTTGTCCAGCACATCCTCGGATGAATTTTTTTTGTTGAAAGAACAACCTGGGGTAACCTTCACAGACAAAGATTTGCTGCTTGGTACCGCCGACCACTCTACATCACCATTAACTTCGACAGATTTGTGTTATCCAGAGTTTTAGTAGAACCTGAAGCATCTCTCAATTTGATGAGTCTACGGACATTGGCCTATTTGGACATCAAAGCTCAAGAGCTTACAACCAATAAATTGATGTTAAAAGGATTCAACCAAAAGGTAGAAAGAGCCCTTGGATAGATTACATTGCTTATGAAGGTTAGAGAACTAGCAACAACCGCCAAGTTTCATATCATCAATGCCGGGACCTCTTTCAATGCTCTACTCAGTTGACCATTGATTCATGAACACAACATGATTTTGTCGCCTCTACATCAATGCATCAAGTACTACAAAGAAGGACAAGAATGTTGCATTAAGGGAGATCTACAACCGTTTTCAGTTCATGAAGTTGGCATTCATGAAGATGCTTCCTGCTACGCATCTCCGAAGAAAACTATTTTCTCACGTGAAACTATGAAAAACAAAAGTAAAGATTTAGAAGAAATACAGTGGTAGGTCCATTCAGCTCTGCTTCAGCAATCTTTCACCACTCTTTTGCAACAAGTTGGTGGAGGTTCTTCTAGCTCGCGCACCCAAGGTCAAGGCCGGGGACAAGGACAGCAAAGAACCAACTTTATTGTTGAACGGACTAGGTAAACCATCAACATTGGTGATGAAGATAGTTCCAAAGATGAAATAATGATGAAAAAATAGAAGAAACCTCAATATGAGAAATCCTTAGAAGATGCGAGAAAAGCAAATATGAGACAATGTATGATCGGATAAATCACTATATGATTGTTAAGACCCTTGCTCTGATCCCCCATGAAAAGGTCGAGAGTTTAGAGTCAAGGAAGTCCGTAGTGCTATTTCAAAGCCGATCAAATTTTACCGTGCTTCTATTTCTACCAATTTTGAAAATCATGAAAATTTGGATGATGATCCTAATGAATTAATGGAATTACCTTTCGGTTACTTTTCTCCTTATGTACAAAAGTTAAATCAATAGGGATATTTACCAAAACAAATGCCAAAATATAAATTACAGCTTTTTGAAAAGTTATGTAGTGTTAAAAGTTGAACTCCCAACTCAAAAGAGGGTCTCAGATTTGGTACAGTTGGACCAGTCGATGATTCAGAGTTTTGCATGGTTGTTACTAGTGAATTGGAAGAGGATTGCCTCGATATGGAGGATAATTCTACTGATCAATTGATAGAAGTTGCTCTGCCAGAATTTGAGGAGGGAATTAACTCAACTGTTGATGAGTTGAAAGAAATCAACCTCGGGACTGATGAGCAACCCCGACCTACTTTTATAAGTTCTCTACTCAATGATGAAGAATCTTTGAAATTGGTCAAATTGTTAACAGAATTCAAAGATTGCTTTGTATGGAGTGATGATGAAATGTCAGGACTTTCAGCAGAGGTTGCAGTTCATAAACTCAGGGTAGGCGAGCGTATAACCTAGTAAAACAAACTCCAAGAAGAATGCGTCTTAAAATAGAGCAACAAGTCATTGTCGAGGTAAAGAAATTAATAGACGCTAAATTAGTAAAAAAAGAGCAATACCCCACGTGGTTAGCTAACATTGTACCTGTCAAAAAGAGAAATGGACAAATCCGTGTTTGCGTCGACTTCAGAGATTTGAGCAAGACATGTCCAAAAGACGAGTTTCCACTACCAATTCCAGAAATGATGGTCGATATCACTTCTACACATGAAATCTTCTCTTTCATGGATGGATCGTTGGGATCCAACCAAATCAAGATGGCTTCCACGGATGCAGCGCTCCCAGCCTTCAGAACACCGATCAGAATTTTCTGCTGCAAAGTGATGTCGTTTGGGTTGAAGAACGCCGGAGCAACATACCAACGTGCAATGATAAAGATTTTTTATGATGTCATTCACAAGCATGTGGAATGCTACATGAATTATTTGGTCATCAAAAGTAAATGAAAAATAGACCTTTTGTACAATTTTAGGATCATGTTCAAACGATTACAACAATATGACCTTAAAATGAATCCCTTAAAGTGCGCCTTTAGTGTTACCTCTGGGAAGTTTCTAGGATTCATTGTCCGTCATAGGGGAATCGAGATTGACCCAGATAAGATTAAAGCTATCTTGTAAATGCCTTCTCCTAAAACCTTAAAACAACTATGTTCATTCCATGGGAAGTTAGCATATATGAGACGCTTTATTTCTAATCTCTCAGGTAGGTGTCTGCCCTTCTCGGCATTAATTAAAAAAGATGCCAAATTCATTTGGGAAGAAAAATTAAAGCGGGCATTTGAGGACGTTAAACAATACTTAATGACACCTCCTATTTTGGCAGCCTCTATCCCAAGGAAACCATTGATACTTTATACTGCGGCCTTAGATGACTCTCTTGGAGCCCTCTTAGCCCAAGTTAATGATGAAGGTAAAGCAAATGCACTCTACTTGTTGAGTCATCTTCTGATACCGATGGAAGTAAGGTATCCACCTATTGAGAAGCATTGTCTGCCATTAATTTTTGTCGCCTAAGAGCTTAGACATTACATTCTATCTCATAAGATTACCCTAACTTCAAAAGTTAACACATTGCAATATTTGATGACTCAACCAACACTCTCTAGACGTCTGACATGATGGTCAATGATCCTATTGCAATTTGATATAACTCTTGTTGCCCTCTGTGCTATCAAGGGATAGATTCTAACAGACTTTCTTGCTGCACACCCACTGCAAGTTGGGTCCCCTCTCAACGATGAGTAACCACATGAGCAAATACTACAAATGGAATTATACAGTGCAAAACGCTGAGAAATGTACTTCGACGGTGCTTCATCAGCCAAGAAAGATAAAATATCAAGAAGAGTCATACCAGGCAAAGTAAGGATCAGTTTGATCTTTAGCACGCCAGATAAGGGTATGTTGAGGTTCTCATACAACGTGACAAATCCGTGCACCAACAATGAAGCAGAATATGAAGCTTTAATCACCATATTGGAGTTAGCAATCTTAATGGATAGAACAGACATTGCTAGCTATGGCGACTCAAAACTCGTTATCTAGCAAGTCACCGAACAATACAAAATTATAAAACCAAGATTAGCAGAATACTATCAGTACACTATGAAACTGCTGGACTCCTAGGGGAGATAATGCCCATGCCGACACTCTAGCAAAACTCGCTAAGGAGCTGGCGTGTACCCTGAGGATTCCATTGAAATCACAGTACAAAGAAGACAAGTTCTATCTTAAATCAACCTTGACAATCTACACAATCTCAAAAAAGAAGAAAGAATGACTGCGGTAGTTGATATCGATGAAGATTGGTGCAAGTTGATGATAGAATATTTCTAGACTGGAAAGCTACCCGAGGACAATTCTGAAGCACATGACATTACAAAAATGGCTATGTCATACGCCTTAGTTGGTGATGTGCTATACAAGAGATCATTCGACCAGATGTGGTTGAGATGTCTAAGTAAAGCTGAGGCACAAAATATTGTTACAGAAGTACATGTCGGATTGTGTGGCGCTCAAAACTCAGGGCCAAAAATGAAAATGATGATTAAGAGGCTCAGATATTATTGGCCAACAATGATTTTTTACTGCATGGATACATCCAAAAGATGTCACTAGTGCCAAGTGAAACGGGTGGTCTTGCACTAACCTCCGAATGTGCTACACCCAACCGTTACCTCGTGGTCATTCAAGTGTTGGGGCATGGACATAATAGGTTTGATTGACCCTCTGTCTTCCAAAGGACATAGGTTGATACTTGTCGCTATAAATTATTTTTCCAAATAGGCAGAGGCAGTGCCGTTACGAGAGGTTATGACACAGCATGTTCTTCAGCTCTTCAAAAGTCAAATTGTCTACCGTTTCGGAGCACCGCGAAGAATAATTTCTGATAATGGGATTGCCTTCAAAATCACCAAAATCAACAATTTCTTCAAAAGACATGTGATACATTGGAGATACTCTACAATTTACTATCCCAGACCAAATGGATTGGCTGAAGCCTTCAACATGACACTGATACAAATTTTGAAGAACACATTGGAGGAAAATAAAAGGGATTGGCACAACAAATTGGTAGAAGCTTTATGGGCCTACCAGATGATGTTCAGGAGTCCCACTCAGTGTATATTCTACATGCTCGTGTACGAGTTCGAGGCCTTGCTACCGTTAGAAATTCAGATGTCGTCTCTTAGAGTCGCAGTTGCCAACTAACTAAAAATAGAAGAAAGTGCAAAGCTCAGGCTCAAAGGATTAGAGAGTCTTAAAATAAAATGACTTGAAGCACAACAATATTTAGAACTTTACCAGGCAAAGATGGTACAAGCTCATGATAAATTGGTCTGTCCAAGGACATGCAAAGTTGGTGGCCTCGTCCTCGTACTCAAAAGACCTATTCTTACACAATGCAAGATAGATGATAAATTTGAGCCGACTTGGTAGGGACCATTTGTCATTGAAAAGTTCTATGCAGGATGAGCCTACCGGTTAGTAGACTTCTGGGGTGAAAGGCTCATCCTACCAATCAACGAACTATACCTGAAGACAAACTATGCAAACTGACGTTGCTTGCCGCCACTTGATTTGAAATTTTTAAATTTTAACTGTTTTGGGGGTTATCTATGTGGTCAAAAGACTATGACCGGGTCCAAAATTTTTGTAACAAAATTAACCTCAATATAATGAAAGATTTTGAAAAGAATTGCACTTCAAATTCTCTCCTTTCTACATTTGAACATAATATTCTACTAAATTAAACAAAGTTCCCACATAAATAAACGATCACTTCACCAAAATAAACTAAAATTTCTTTTATAAAATACTTTGTTTTGTTCTTGATCACATTAAGTTTCAGCCCACTGATGTTTTTCCTATCATCTGCAGAGAAATGTCATGGCAGAGGCTGATTTTTGCATTTAAAGATGGCTGGAAAGTCGCACTAAATGAAGAAATGGCACCGTAGGGCGGCACTATAGATTTCAACATGGAATTTAACCAAGTCGGCATGGATTACGAGGGGCCTTTAATGAATGTCGTCAGTCGATGGGAAAAGGAAGTGCTGCCCTCACTGCTAAGGTTGACCACTAAAGACATTGTGTCACTGAAAGGAAAGAGCGTGATGGTACAATAGGACCCAATCGAGAGGCCCCAATCATCTACAATCCATGATAGCTACGCCAACTCGAGCCTTGATTGCTGCTAATAATGAGAGATTTCCAGACGCTTCGCTACAAAGAACACAGTGCAGAAATGCTAGCTACAGAAAGCAGAGAGCTTTCCTACGAGAGGAGAAAAGACACAAAAAAAAGGCAGAAAATTTACTCACCCCAATTCCTGAGGAGAACATTTATGATATAGGCATGAGAGAAACTTCTTCAAGCTTGCATGCCACAAATGATGAATCCAGGTTTGTTACAGGGCCTAAAATACCACTAGCTTCAGATGTTCTGCGCACAGGTTGCTCTACTTGCAACGATTAAATTCCTGCACGATCATCGGCTACGGGGGCATTCGTGGAATGCACGAACTGCAATGTCTTGTACTTACAGCACTACAGTACCTTAGAGGAGTATGCCTTAACAGATGATGGATCTCAGACTGTGGATTACCTGATAGAGGCAGAGCCATATGTCCCAATGGTTGCAGAGCGATATTTTCCGAGGGGTACAGGGCCATATGTCTCGTCAGACACCGGATCATACATTCCATTAGAGCTAGAGTCAGCACCAGCTTGGGTTCCTGTAAATGTTGAAATAAAGGAACTTCCTCGACAACCGCCAATCATAAGCACGACCGAATATTACAGAATAAGAAAAGTGAACAAAAAATTTTTTGAATTCTACAAAGAAGTACAAGGGAGATTCATCAATATATTAGATGGTATGGAATTATACACCAGGGTCTTCTTAGAAAGTGATGAACAAAGCATTCTTGACTGCATTTTTGACCTAAGGGACAGAGGTCAAGCAGGCCTGCTCATGGAAAGGACCTATTCTGAGCCGAGGAAATGGATTCGAGGAAAAGGGAGAATTACTATCCAGTGTGGCTGCTGCTACAACTTTACAAATGATAAACATGGGAATCTTCCTGGGATTCTCAAACATAATCAGGTGGATTCACTACCACCAATCATAAAGTGGATGATTAAAAGAAATGTCATGTGGACTATACTACCCGCTAACTGCATTCCTAACAGTTTCATTATCAACATCTACGCCGAGGGTGATTACATCCCTTCACATATAGACCACCATGATTTTGTGAGACCTTTCTGCATGGTCTCATTCATGAGTAACATAAACATCTTATTTAGGAAAGAAATTGACATCATTGGCTCTGGTGAGTTTAGAGGATCTGTGGAGATTCCCCTACCAGTTGGCTCAGCACTTGTTCTCAAATGCAATGGTGCAGTTGTCAAGAACTATATTCCAGGAGCATGACATCATAGGGTTTCTGTGACCTTCCGAGGGGTAGACGATAGCAAAATACCGCACGGATTTCAGCCAGATCCAGAACTGGAGGAGCTGCTACCATACGAGCTATGAGAGGGTTGTACCTCTAATTACATACAAAGGGAACTCTTTCCTGGAGCATGGCTTAGAAGGTCTGCTCGATCAGGAGCTTGTCACGACAAAAACAGATGGTCGAAGAATTCTTCTCTGCTTTATTATAATGCAGCAAATATGATATATATCAGAGATGCTCAGCCTATGATATGTACTTGGCGTGAGATATTTTGGATGTACTTTGATGCAGTTAGCATTTTGAACTTTTTGAGGCATTAGCATACACTTGATTTGTAACACTTATGGGAGCAGATGAATGAAGTTTCTTTTAGAAATTTGTCTGTTTGTTCAAATTGCCTTTTTTGCGATGGATAAATGCCACGTAACATGTGTTGGTTCGGAATTACAATGAACAAAAAATGAAACAACAAAATTTGACAATCATAAAATAAAAATAAAATAACCATCAAATAAATACCAAAACAAATCTCTTTTGAAAAAATCAACAAACTAAAAGTAAATTTTTGAAAACATATTTTGAAAATTAAAAACGATAAAAAAAAGAAGAAAAGAAAATAAATCTGTTGAGTTGATTCTCTCGATTTTGAGGTCTCGTACTCTTTGCTCGTGCAACACAACTATCTTTGGCAGCACTAATTCTCTTAACATCCCCACGGAGTTTCAAGTTCCACACAAAACCTCACAAACATTCACAAATCTTCTTCAACAATGTCAACCTTTGCACTTGACATGTATCTTTGGATTCAACACCTTCAATTCTTATTTTTGAATCAGTCCTTAACTTCTGATTCACTTCTTTGAGGTCGGTCCTTACCTTCCAACACTCTCTTTTGAGAATGGTCATTAACTTTCAATTCTCATTTTCAAATCAATCCTTAGCTTCTGATTCACTCCTTTGAGGTCAGTCCTTACCGTCTGACACTCTCTTTTGAGATTGATCATTAACTTTAAATTGTCATTTTTGAATCATTCTTTAACTTCTGATCCACCTCTTTTGAGGTCGGTACCTACATTCTGACTCTCTTTCTGAGATTGATGCCTAAATTTCAATTCTCAGTTTAGAATCAGTCCTTAACTTTTGATTCACTACTTTGAGGTTGGTCCTTACCTTCCGACACTCTCTTTTGAGATTGATTATTAACTTTCAATTCTCTTTTTCGAATCAAGTCTTAACTTTTGATTCACTCCTTTGAGGTCAGTCCTTACCATCCGACACTCTCTTTTGAGATTGATCATTAACTTTCAATTCTCATTTTTGAATCAGTCCTTCACTTTTGATTCACTCCTTTAAGGCCGGTCCTTACCTTCCGACACTCTCTTTTGAGATTGATTAATAACATTTATTTCTCATTTTTTATTCAGTCTTTAACTTCCGATTCACCTCTTTCAAGTTTCGTACCTACATTCCAACACTCTTTCTAAGATTGATGGCTAAATTTCAATTCTCATTTTAGAGTCAGCCCTTAACTTCATATTCACTCCTTTGAGGTCGGTCCTTACCTTCCGACACTCTCTTTTGAGATTGACCATTAACTTTCAGTTCTCATTTTTGAATCAGTCTTTAACTTCTGGTTCACTTCTTTAAGGTTAGTTCTTATCTTCCGACACTCTCTTTTGAGATTGATCATTAACTTTCAGTTCTCATTTTTAAATCTTTCTTAACTTTTGATTCACTCCTTTGAGTTTGGTGCCTACATTCCAACTCTCTGTCTAAGATTGATGCATAAATTTCAATTATAATTTTAGAAACAATCCTTAACTTCTAAGTCACTCATTTTAGGTCGGTCCTTACCATTCAACACACTCTTTTGAGATTGATCATTAACTTTCAATTCTCATTTTTGAATCAGTCCTTAACTTCTGATTCACCTTTTTGAGGTCGGTCCTTACCTTCCGACACTCTCTTTTGAGATTGGTCATTAACTTTCAATTCTCATTTTTGAATCAGTCCTTAACTTCTGATTCACTTATTTAAGGTCGGTCTTTACCTTTCGACACTCTCTTTTGAGATTGATCAATAACTTTTTATTCTCATTTTTGAATCAGTCTTTAACTTATGATTCACCTCGTTCAAGGACGGTAGCTACATTCCGACTCTCTTTCTGAGATTGATGCCTAAATTTCAATTCTCATTTCAGGATCAGTTCCAAAATTTTGGTTCCCTTCTTTCAAGGTCGTAAACTAAATTTAGACTCTCTTTTTGGAATCAATACCTAAATTTTAATTCCCACCTCGGGGTCAACACTTACATACTAATTCCCATCCTCTATAAACACCTGAAATCTAATAACTCAAAACCTACTCTCCAATCCGAAGCAAGAGTTCCTTCCTCCTTATCTCGATAAAATTTTCACCTACTAATTACCCATAAAAAACAAATAACACAAACAATTCTACACTCCTTTTGTGTCTATCGACTTAAGAATTTGTATTGGTTTTGTTGATCTTGTCGGTCAACGCCAATACGTGTGGTGTGCTTGCCTAGCACACTACATCTAATGGGGTTCCATTTGTTGACCTCACTTTTAGTTGAGGTCTAGTTTTTCCACTTTAGTAGCCTAGGGTCCAGCCATAGGTCCATTCTATTGACTATTCCTAGAAAAGTAGAAAAGGAACCCTCACCATTAGAAATTCAAAACTCCTTTTTACTCAACTTGAAGTTCCACATAGTGGTCCTAACCTTTAGCACTTAGTAGGTGGGGTCACTATGACGGAGCTCAAGGAGAATTTCCATAGAACAGTTTTACCTTAGGGTTGACCGTAGGTGTTGTTCTAGGAGCTAAGTCACTCACCTCACTCACAATCACTTACAACCCTAAACCCAAATTTTCTTGACTTTGATCCCTTAATCCTTTGGGAGACTCATGTAGATGGTCTCCTAAACACACTGGCCCTAGGCTAAGATTTAGCTAAGTCCAGTGCATAGAGGATCCAAATGGGGTTTTCAATGGTCCATAACTCTTTTATGATGGTTAGCTCCTCAATTATACAAAAGATATCGAACTTGGTCTTTTGCCCCTAAACTCTGCCAAATTACCTAAGTACCCTTGAAACCCTAAATTTGGCCAAAATTCTCAAATTTACCCAAAATACCCAAATTTGTTCAAAAGTCATTTCAAACCTTTTGAAAAAACCCAAATTACCCAAAATCAACAAAAATTGCCAAATTACCAAAATGCCCCTCCTTAGTCCAAAATTCAAAAAATTCCAACAAATCCCAAAAATTCCCAAAACCTTCAAAATATTCCAAATTTCATCTTTTTCAACTTCCACATAACCCAATTCGACCAATTTGACCATCTTTGTCCAAAACTCCCAAATTGCCCTTAAAAGGTCCAATTCCCTCAAATCCACCTCAAATGTCCATCAAATTGGTCCTAATTTCCCCCAATTTGAACCCTAAACTCAAATTCACCATTTATATGACCAATATAAACTAAATTAAAGCTTAATTGGCCCATTCTTT
The DNA here is from genome assembly GCA_002079205.1 of Phalaenopsis hybrid cultivar. Classification (NCBI taxonomy): domain Eukaryota; kingdom Viridiplantae; phylum Streptophyta; class Magnoliopsida; order Asparagales; family Orchidaceae; genus Phalaenopsis; species Phalaenopsis hybrid cultivar. The sequence goes on along the minus strand of JXCR01046642.1, from coordinate 65,295 downwards.
GAGCCCAATTTGGATCCAAATTAAAACCCCCAATTTTAGCCCTATGACCTAATTTCACTTAATTGAACCATGTGATCCACTCGATTGCCCTAATTTCAATCCTAAACTCTTCATAACATTCCTAAACATAAAGATTGACCTTAAATAGGCCTTATTTAAGCCTCAATTTCATTAATTTTCAACCTAAGTCAAAGGCCCCAAATTGGCTATGTCTCCAAAATTCACCAAATTGATTACCTTGACCCCAAAATTGGCACACAATTCATGTTGAAAACTCTTCATCACATTCCTATAGACCATTTTCAATAATAAATTTGGACTTAGCCCAAGCCTAGCCCAATCTAGACCCAATCTTAGCCCGACATGCCCAAATTGACCAAAATTCCAAAATCTTTCAAATTGACCCTCCAAATGAATTCAAAGTCTTTTCAATCCTTCACCAAAAATGTTCATTAAAATCATCTACATCAAATGCATCAATCAATTGGGCCAATTAATATGGCTAGCCTAGTCTTGATCATTTTCACCCACTTGGACCCATGCACCAAAACTGGCATAGACATCTCAAATTGGTCTATGCAAGGCCACCACAGCCAAGCTTTGGACCCTATTGACCAAGCCAAACCCCATGGAACCACCCAAATGAGCCATGGAGGAAGGTATCCCCAAATTAAGGGATTTAATTCTATATTTTCTTAAGCCAAGGATATTTTTTCCAAAACTAAACACCAACTGATTTAATTGCTGTGACATATTTCCCTGGCTCACCTGATCTCCTACCCACCTCCCCTGGCCGGCCGGCTGGACTAGTGGCTGGAAAAATGTCCAAACTGAGAGCCACCTCCATGGAATCAATCCTAATTCAAACCTAAAGGCCGCCTCATCCAAAGTAATTGTTAGAGTCTCTTTGTCCTCCACCTAAGCATCACTTTTCACCCCCAAATTGGCCATGACAACCACCCAAAAGCACATTTTATAAAAATCTCACCTCCACGGCCATGCAGGGGGTGCTAAACATTTTTTCAGAGAGAGCCCCCCAAATTACTCCTAGAGCCTCTTTGATACCTCCTCAGTGCAACCCAACCACCACATTACCCTGAATCCTTTTTTTAGAGTTCAATTTTTGAGCTCAAAACTATGCCGGAGACAGGTCAGAGCTCTCCACACTTCTAAACTCCAACAAAATCAAATTAGACTTACCCACAGATTCACCATAGTGAAAGAAGTAGAAGCCCCATCAATCCCCCTCATACAGAGCCCCTAGCATAGATCTAGACCAACACCTGAAATCAAGTTTGGCCGAATTCATACCTAGGCCTTTCACCACGGCAAGAGGGTTAATCCCTCGCCTCCCTGGACCTCCACAAATGTACCAAGCACCTTTGTTTAAAGCTTTCCTTCTCTGAGCAAAGGAATTGAAATTCTCCTCCTCTCAAGCTAATTTTGATTCTCCATTTAATTAGGCTAAATTTAATTGCATGATTACCGTTTGGATTTGTTCTTCACACTTTGAAGAGCATTTACAAACAAACCAAACTTAATTTGGTTAAGAAATGAGTGAGATCTTAAGATTTGAGAATGGATGGTTCTATGACTAAGGCATTGAGGAAGATGACGGGGAGCCATCCGATCGCGCGTTTATGTCATCAACAAACGAGATCTAGCTAGACAACACCTTCATACATGAATCGCGAGCCGAGTTAGTGCTGAGGTCGATGGCGGAGTCGAATGGGAGCGAGCCACGTGGACTTTCAAAGCCGCCTAGGATCTATTCAGTGTCACGCATTTAAATAGATAAATAGGGTATTTTCTGATTTTAATAAATAACCCTAAATTAAAAAATTGATATCTTGGTGTAGAAAAATAACAAAAATAAAATAAAAATACCCTCTTGCTTAGTGAACAAGGGAGAATAATGTAGAAATAATTTGACGTTTGTTTGATGCATATTTTTTTTTTAATTAATTAAATATGATTTTGAGTCATTTAATTCTCCATGCATGTAGACATCTCACCATGACTTGAAATTTTGGAATGTGGTTGCCTCTGTCTTAGGGAACATCCTCTAATTTTTCCAATGTTAGAAGATATCCCAAGACAGAGATCTAGATTTACCAAGTATATGCCTATTATTTGCATAAATTAATCATAATAGTTAGCATGTTGCATAGAAAAATCCAAGAAAATTTTGGAAGGTTTGCTATGACCAGAGAACCCTTTGGAAAATATTTAATGGGTTAAGTCATTAAGAATGCACTTAATTTCCACCAACCCTAAAACATAAATAAAATTGATTTTGGGAAACACAAACATCTAAATGACTTAATTTTTAATCTCCATTATGATTTAACATTCAGATAACTCCCCATAAAATTCAAAACATTTTGAGCTCATTTAATAACTCAAATTGATTTTTCAAGTTAAATGCTAATTTTAACACAAAAATGTAAATAAAATTAAATTTTGAAAAATCACATCTTCTCCTCTGACGTCTTAATTAGCCCATACGTGAGGTGGGATGAGAATTCCAGAGTCATTTGAATTTAATTTAACAAATCATGAAGTGATTGAGCCTTAGAGGCAAAAATGTAATTTTGGAAATTTAGCCTTAATTAACATTTAGTATTAATTCAAGAAAAGGGAATGGGTAACCTTTGATCCTAATGATTGAAACATAAGGGAGTAATTGGTAGAAACCAATCTCACTTTTTTTAATTAACAGGATAAATTTGCAATTTCCTTAAATTATTAAAATTTGGAAGTTTAGTCAATTAAATGATCCTAGACTTAGGGGTATGGTTTTAGTGTTAATAACTAGACAATTTAGTACCCCTATTTAATGATGAAATGACTTTCAAAAATTTTGATAATGAATCATCATCATTTAAAAATTAAATCCTTTCAAAAATATATATAACTAAGACATCTAGCAAAATCTTGAGAGCTTAGTAGTGACCTCAGCTAAATCAAATCTAATTAAATGAGGATTAGAAAAGAAAACATAATTAATAACTTGAACACATTTAAAACACTACAAGCCAAAATTAAAAAGTTGGCTAAGTGCCTTGATAACATTAACTTACCCCATTAAGGGTCTTCACGCACATAATTCTCAAATTAAATTATAAGTTATAATTACCCTACTTATACGGTTAATTGAAACATCAAGGTTCACTAAGGATTAAAGGTATTTACAGGATGGGTTTTTTAGCAACATAATAAGTTTAAAAAGAGCCAGGGCTTTTCACCAGGTGGTGAGAGGAAAGCATGGACCTATTTATTTCTCCAGATCTATTGGACAACTCAGAGATCTACTAAACTTAATATGTTTTGCTTAAAAAAATATCCTTAATCTAACTAATAGTGACCCACCAAGATATGAACTAGGTTTAGGTTGGTCACGAAAAACTTACTTTTCCACTTTACATAAAATGCTCAAACATGCATTTTGAGTTTCAGGTGGTGGAACGAGAAGACTCGTCAAATACGCTTTTATAGTTTACATCATTGTCTTTTCTTAAGCATTCAACACTGTGCTTACTTACCTGCATGTATGAACAAAATACAAAATTTCATGCTAAACAACGATGTCACCCTGTATGAAAACCAAAACTGCTAGGATAGCCACAAAAACAAAATCAAAACCAGAATCAAAACTAAAATCAATCAAGATAAAAATCAACTCCACAACATTCAAAATATAAGACAACTCAAAATTTAATCACAAACAACACACAAAACTACAACTACAACTAAATTTAGACGTCTCTATCGGATGATCGGGAATCCCTCGAAGGAGATAACCTGCGGTTGCTAACAAGACTTCCCACAGTCTAAATGAAAGTATGAAACTCTTTAAATTGATTTTAGTAAATTCATTTGGAGTAAGTGAATCCAATAAAAAAAAATGTTGTCAGAACGAGAGAACCATAGGATCCTAATCGGTGTCGCTCTAATCAAATTTAACATCCCCCATAAAATATAAAGAACTACAACCATAGGTCCACCTTATTTGATATAACAACTGGACACCCTAAAAAACTTAAACTCTTCATGGTAAGGAGCTTGGAGCTAGCATGGTGGGCAGCACAGTCATCTTCAACAGCAAAACAAGTCTTCCCCACCTAAGCCATTTCCTTCCTTAGAACGAGGTTGTCTGCTTATGCAACATAAATCCTTACCTCATCTTTAGGCCTTTGTACAACCATGTTGTACAATATAAGCCTTAAACTCATCGTAGGATTTCAAGATTGTCTTCCGTTACGAACTAAATGCTCACATCTTCTAGAAAATTTGTGTTATTTTTTCACACAAATATAAGCCCTAACAAATAAAATTGACAGGATAAAAAACCTAAATAATTTCTCCTCAAAATTAAATCCAAACCATGGGATAGACTGGAAAGTCACTGAGGTTTTCCTCTCAATCTATGACATCCGCTAGTTCTTCCTCATTTGGATTCTACAATAAAATGTGTCAAATTTGAGCCAATCCCATTTCGCACCTCTTCGTCCGATCTCGTTGAAAAGTCCTATCCTTTTGAAATCTTTGAAGATAATATTTCCTATATTTTATTGAGAGTTTTCTGTGATGACCTCAGTCATTTAGGATGTAAATAACTATAAGGGCTTCCCCTTATAGGAAGCTCATTTTAACCCAGCTTTATATAAACCATACTTAGTTCTTCATATTAAATCGGGAAAATTTTTGACAAATAAAACACTTTCGCAGACCAAACGGACGTCATATATTTCTTAGTTTCTTTGATCAAGCCTCATCCTCAAGTTTTGTGTTTATCCTTCAAAATAGATATAGCGTTTAAGGTATAACACTCTTTCATTTAAACTATGAAAATATGGGTCAGTTTGATTTCATATTTTTTCTAAACATTAAAATGTCCCCCCGAAGTGGGCAAAGGGATTTCGATTACAGTGATCGACAACTTCTTACGGGCAACTCCTTCAACCAAAATAGTGCCGACAGTTTCTGGCGACTCCATTGGGGACAAGCTTTTCTCTCCATTTAAGTAAGGAAATATTATCTAAGCACATTGGTAATGTATCCATGTCCCCCTTGGACCAAATTACTCTTCTTCTATTTACATACTTTACCCATTTTTGTCTTGGGAAAGTACGACCAACACTTTAGACTTCAGGACTATCTGTTTAATCACCTTTGATCAGAGGGGTTCAGGAGGCCATTAAGGACTCTTTAAATCTTCATGTCGGGTCGAACCCCCAATAGGTGTGTTGGTGGACAAGTTCCATCTAGGCATTGTTTGTGAAAAAACACTTCACATCTCCATTCTAAGTTTGATTTGCTATTTTGCAAATTAAATCAAATTATGTTGTGCTGCGCCCACTTCAAAATTAATTTAAAGTTTCTACATTAAAATTACCTTTTTACTAAAAAAAATTAAAATTACCACAAAATAAAACTTACGTAGTCCACAAGTCAAACTCTGTTAATTTTCAGTGCTTGCACTAAGATTACAAAGCTTTGTCCATATAGCTAACCCCAGAACTTTCTGTTTTAAAGCTGCTGCAACGGCCTACCCAATGTTGACTTTTTCTTACAACTTGCTGAGGAGATATGAAGCCCGCAATGTTGCTCCTACCATTAAGTTTGAAACCTGATTTGAAGACCTCGAGGTTATCCTCGGGAAGGCCCAGTTCATCGTGATGAAAGTCACTGCTCCAGAAATTCAGGAGCCCATTGTTGAATTCAACCTGAACTGTCTTCAGAACTTCCATTCTAATAAGAAAGCCACTATGACACCTACCAAGCCTGTTGTCCCCGCTGCTGCAAAGGGGAAATAAGTAATAATCATCGAAGATCTAACTGAGGGATTGGCTATCCCGCCCCCAGTATTCAAAATTGGATCGAGTTAAAAAATTGCACCACTAACCCGAACTAAGAAGAGAAACCGCAACAGAAGAGTTCAGAGGGATACTAAAGCCCAGGCTCCTGACAAAATACCTATTAAGGAAAAGCCTCACCGAAAGGAGTTAGAATTACCAGAAGTTTATTCACTTCTGCGGGGAAGTAGATTCCATCCTTTAATGGATATCGATGGATACGAGAGTATTCAAAAAATTATTGTTGCATTACCGTTACCTCATGGACAGGGTGTGGAGAAGTAGAAGCCCACTCCTATCACCCAAGTCAGTTTAGTTTTTCAGAGGCTAGCCGCCAAAGAGGGTTGTTCGGTCAATGAATTACTTAAACGAGTGGGGCATGCTATTTCCCCTCGTATGAAAAAAGAGATTTTACAGGACATGAACTTTGCAAAACGACCTCAAAGGTTAACTGAAGATTTCCTTGCTTGTGTTCCCATCTGGTTTCATTTGGGAAGCATATATGATACCGCTATTATCACCACAGATTCCACCAGTACCAGAACCACAGGTCATCGACCGGTTAAATCAAGACTGGGTTCAAGAATTTTACCGAGCACACACCACAAAGAAATTCTTAAACTTTCAAAGGAAAAGATGAAAAAATTACCCAGTACTGTATCTGGCCTACACTATGGGGAGCATACGTCTCCTCGACATCCCGATGTTTCCGTTAGGATACTTTGTCCTGAGACATCATTGTCTAAGAAGAAGGTGTGGATACCCAAGGTAGCTGTACCAATACAGTCCAATAAGCCCGCAGGGCAAGATCATGGAATGAAGCCAGGGTCTGAAGTATCTGACATCGTTGCAATAATTACCAGTGAAATGGAAGAGCAAGAGGAGGAGGTCCAGCAGGGTCCTTTAGATCTTAGAGCAATCAAAGAATCAATGACCAAAGAAAAAGTTGAAAAGCTCAGAGTCGAGATTTCTGAGTTGGCTTGAGAGCACGGAGTCTCCATTGATAACGATGATGAAGATTTTGATTATAATAATTACCTCGAAGAAGGTTTCATGGATGTCCATGTTATCAAAACCAGAGTCGTTGCATCTGCACGCAAGGCTCAACCTTTCGTCGAAGAGAACGCCGTAGATGATCTGCGTAGAGCTTTTCTTCTAATTGTTGAGCAAGTCAGCCAACTAGAGAAAAGAGTAGAAGAGATGACCACCGCCATGATCGCCACGGCTACCATTCAAGGGAAATCACAAGCACCACAACTAGCCTCTACGGAGATCAACCAACCAGAAATCATACATATCTTGGATGAAAGAAGAGAAGTTACCTTAGAAAACAAAGATGAACAACCAAAGAATGATTCTCCATCCAGCGCCATACTAGAGAAAGAATTTAAGCAAATGGTTGAGCAAGTTTGAGAGTAATTAACCCAATCTAAGGGCGGTGCGTTGATTCTAAAGGGCAGACTCTATCCGACCAAATTTGATGTCGTAACCTTCCTCAAGGGTTTCGTGGCCCCAAACTTCAAGATATTTTATGGGACTGGAAATCCCAAGCAACATATAGCACATTTCTGAGCTAGTTGTGGCAACACAAGGAATGGTGAAGCTCTAGTCTTCCAATAGTTTGTCAACAGCTTGTCAGGGATCACCTTCGATTGGTATGTCGATTTGCCCAATGGATCAGTGAAAACCTTTCCTGACCTAGAACAATTATTTGTGAAAAGATCTGTGGAGTGCAACATCGTGTCTCTATAGGAGAGCTCATGATGGAAAAATAAAAGTCGAACGAGACTTTGGTGGATTACATTTTGTGATGGAGAAACCTTAGCATGAAGTGTGAACCTCAGCTACAGGAATACCATGCAATTGAGATTTTACTCAAAAACATTCATGGCCAAGTAGCTTTCATGCTCAAGGGACTCATCATGAAATCCTTTTGAGAAGCTACTCAGCAAGGGTAGCAGTCTTCAAGAAGAAATCAAACATATGGATTCACATGAGAAGTCCAAGGCAAATGGAGTGTTTGAAAAGAAGTCGAGAACAGTAGCAAATTTCGACAAGAAAAACAACCAATGAAGATATATGCAGAAAAACCTCTTCAATCTTCATTACAGCAGACTCAGAAACAGAATAGCTAACTAGCAACCGCCTCAAGGAGGATCATCTCGAACAGAGAATAAGAGAATATCTCTAGTAGAACGACAGAAAATGGTGTATTCTTTCAAAGAAGAAGCCGAGTCTAAAATGTTCAGAAGTCTGATGAAGAAACCTGAGTTTAGATTACCAAATTGAAAGAAGCTCAAAGAAGTTGACATGAAATATGAACCAAATTATTGACCATAACACAGATTGCTTGGGTACTCTATAGAAGAATGTTTCATCTTTAAGGATTGGCTCGTGAAAAATTTCTAAGAAGGAAATATAATGATCTCAAAAGAATATTTAAGAGAACCTGAAAAAGGTTCCATAAATATAATTTTGGTCAAGCCAATTTCTCCAATTGATCCATATATTAGAGAAGAGGGATGGAGTATGACTGGGACGATCTCAAGTGGGTCCTAAACAAACTAGAAGATTCATCAAGACAATCTTCTGCATAAATTAGAAAAGATGAATAGAATGAAGTTTGGAGAAAATTGTCCAAGAAAATATTAAATCAAAACCATAATGCATCAAAACAAGCCTCCGTTCAAAATCCTTGGCTTGTCAAGCCCGAGATGAAAATTTTGCCACAAGAGCAGTCATCGTCAAAGACAAAGGAAAAGAAGAACACTACCATAAAGATTGATAGCATGGGGGGTAGGATAAGGGCTGCCTCTACTAGATTGGTTATCTCGGATTTGACGAAGAAAATTCTTGAATCCCTGACTTTGTATGATTATCTTTTTGCCCCTCTAGGGCCTTATGAATATAATGATCGTGATTTCGGCTATAGTTTAACTATTTCTAGTGATGACATAATCAATAATGACCAATCTAACCTCAATCTCAATTCTAGCAATGATCCTCAAATTGTACTTGAGTCCGACGAACTCGTTGTCAAGACTAAAGAAGACATCAACGTTACCAGCTACGACAGCACCAGCAGTGCAAATCCATTTCTCGAGCACCAGGGGGCACCGCTTGCCACAACTTAGATCTTTCTGACAAAGAAGAAACACCAGAAGATTCAATAATGATACCTCAAGAAGAAGAAATTATAGAAGTAAACTTAGGGAGCTGGAGAGTTTTACACCCGAGAACAGCTCTAGTGGATAAAGGAAAACAAATAGTAATTTGAGAAGAACTGCCTCCACCCCCACCAGTGGAAGAATCACACAACCAGATGAAAATTGGAGGACCACATAAAGTGGATTACAACATGCTAGCTCATCTTAGGAAGTTGCCAGCCCGATTAAGCATCTACGACGCTCTAATCCTGTTAAAGGAGATGAGAGAAGCTCTGGTTACAGCCTAGCTTGACCCAAAGATTTGCTTAACTCAGTTGGCCAGCACATCCTTGGATGAAGTTGGTTTGTTGAAAGAACAACTTGGGGTAACCTTCACAGATGAAGATTTATTGCTTGGTACCGCCAACCACAACCGACCACTCTACATCTCATTTAACATCGGCAGATTTGTGTTGTCCAGAGTTTTAGTAGATTCTGGAGCATCTCTCAGTTTAATGAGTCTACGGACATTGGCCTATTTGGACTTCAAAGCTCAAGAGCTTATAGTCGATAAAATGAAGTTAAGAGGATTCAACCAAAATGGAGAAAGAGCCCTTGGATCGATTACATTATTTATGAAGGTTTGAGAACTAGCAACAACCGTCAAGTTTGATATCATCGACGCCGAGACTTCTTTCAATGCTCTACTGGGTTGACCATGGATTCATGAACATAGCATGGTTCCGTCGTCTCTACATTAATGCATCAATTACTACAAAAAGGACAAGAACATTGCATCAAGGGAGATCTACAACCGTTTTCAAATCATGAAGTTGGTATTCATAAAAATGTTGCCTACTAAATGCCTTCGAAGAAAACTATTTTCTCTCTAGAAACTGTGACAAACAAAAGTAAAGATTCAGAAGAAGCACAATGGCAGAGCCATTCAACTCCACTTAAGCAATCTTCCACCACTCTTTTGTAACAAGTTGGTGGAGGTTCTTTTAGCTCGCGCACCTGAGGTCGAGGCCGGGGATGTGGACGGGCAAGAACCAACTTAATCATTGAATGTAATAGTTCAACCAACACCATTGGTGATGAAGACAGTTCCAAAGATGAAATAATGATGACAAAACAGAAGAAACCTCAATATGAGATTTCCTTAGAAGAGGCCGAGAAAAGCAAATATGAGACAATGTATAATCGGATAAATTACTATGTGAATGCTATGACCCTTGCTCTGATCCTCCCTCAAAAGGTCGAGAGTTTAGAGTCAAGGAACTCTGTAGTGCCGGTTCAAAGCCAATCAAATTTTACCATGCTTTTATTTCTATCAATCTTGAAAATCATGTAAATTTGGATGATGATCCTAATGAATTAATGGAATTACCTTTTGATTACTTATTGCCTTATGTATAAAAGTTAATTCAATAGAAAAATTTACCAAAAATAAATGCCAAAAGATAAATTACAACTTTTTGAAAAGTTATGTAGTGTTAAAAGTTTAACTCCCAACTCAAAAAAAGGGTCTCAGATTTTGTACAGTCAGACCAGTCGATGATTCAAAATTTTGCATGATTGTTACTAGTGAATCAAAAGAGAGTTGCCTCAATATGGAGGATGACTCTACTAATCGGCTGATAGAAGATGCTCCGCCAGAATTTGTGGAGGAAATTAAATCAACTGTTGATAAGTTGAAAGAAATCAACCTTGGGACTGAATTGCAATCCCGACCTACTTTTTATAAGTTTTCTACTCAATGATGAAGAATCCTTAGAATTGATCGAATTGTTAATAGAATTCAAAGATTTCTTCATATGGAGTTATGATGAAATTCCAGGACTGTCAGCAGAGGTTGCATTTCATAAACTCGTGGTAGACGAGAGTATAACCTAGTAAAATAAGCACCAAGAAGAATGCCCCTCGAAATAGAGCAACAAGGCATCACCGAGGTAAAGAAATTAATAGATGCTAATTTAGTAAAGGAAGAACAATACCCCACATGGTTAGTTAACATTGTACCTATCAGAAAGAAAAATGGACAAATCTGTGTTTGTGTGGACTTCATAGATTTGAACAAGGCATGTCCAAAAGTCAAGTTTCCACTACCAATACCAGAAATGATGGTAGAAATCGTTTCTGCACATGAAATCTTCTTTTTCATGGACGGATCATCGGGATACAACCAAATCAAGATGGCTCCCAAGGATGCGGCACTCTCAAAGCCTTTAGAATGCCGATTGGAATTTTTTGCTACACATTGATGTTGTTTGGGTTGAAGAATGATGGAGCAACATACCAACGTGCAATGAGAAATATTTTTTATGACCTCATTCAATATCAAGTGGAATGCTACGTAGATGATTTGGTCATCAAAATTAAATGAAAAATAAACCATTTCTACGATTTGAGGATTGTGTTCGAACGATTACAATGATACGACCTTAAAATGAATCCCTTAAAGTGCGCCTTTGGCGTTACCTATAAGAAGTTTATAGGATTTGTTCTCCATCATCGGGGAATCGAGATTGACCCAGATAAGATTAAAGCTATCTTGGAAATTCCTACTCCTAAAAACTTGAACAACTCCGTTCCTTCCAATGGAAGTTAGCATATCTGAGACGCTTTTCTGCTAATCTGTCTGGTAGGTGTCAGTCCTTCTCCATATTAATTTAAAAGGGTGTCAAATTTATTCAGGAAGAGAAATGTCAGCGGGCATTTGAGGATGTTAAACAATACTTAATGACACCGTCTCTTTTGGTAGCCTCTATCCCAAGGAAACCATTGATACTTTATACCTTGGCCTTAGACGACTCTCTTGGAGCCCTCTTAGCCCAAGTCAATGATGAGGGTAAAGAAAATGCACTGTACTACTTGAGTCGTTGTCTGATACCGATGAAATTAAGGTATCAACCTATTGAGAAGTATTTTCTAGCGTTAATTTTTGTCACCCAAAAACTTAGACATTACATGCTCTCCCGTAAGATTACCCAAATTTCAAAAGTTAACCACCTGTTACAGTATTTGATGACCCGACCAACACTCTCCGAGACGTCTAGCAAGATGTTCAATGATCTTATTGAAATTTGATATAACTTTTATTTCCCTCTGTGCTATCAAGGGACAGATTCTAGCAGACTTTCTCGATGCACACCCAGTGCCAGTTGGGTCCCCACTTAATGACGAGTTACCAGATGAGCAAATACTGCAAATAGAATTCTCCAGTGCAAAATGCTGGGAAATGTACTTTGGCGGTGCTTCATTAGCTAGGGAAGACAAAGGATCAAGCATAGTCATACTAGGCAAATCAAGGATTGGTTTGAAGTTTATCACACCAGATAAGGGTATGTTGAGGTTGTCATACCACCTGATAGATCCGTGCACCAACAATGAAGCAGAATATGAAGCTTTAATCACCGGATTGGAGTTGGCAATCTCAATGGATATAAAAGTCATTACCATCTATGGTGACTCACAAATCGTCATCCAACAAGTCGCCAGACAATACAAAATTCTAAAACCAAGATTAGCAGAATACAATCGGTACACGATGAAACTGCTGGAATAGATCCCTAGTGTGACTTTCTACCGGATTCCTACGGAAGATAATGCCCATGTAAAGGCTCTAACAAAACTCTCTATGGAGATGGCGTGTCCCCTGTAGGATTCCATTGAACTCTCAGTACAAAGAAGAAAATTTCTATCTTAAATTGACCTAAAAAATCTACACAAGCTGAAAAAAGAAGAAATAATAATTGCGGTTGCTGATATCGATGAAGATTAGCGCAAGCTATTGATAGAATATTTGCAAACTGGAAAGCTACCAGAGGAAGAGTGTGAAGCACTTCATATTACAAAAAGGTCTATGTCATATGCCTTAGTTGTTGATGTCCTCAACAGGAGATCATTCAACTAGATGTGGCTAAGGTGTCTAAGCAAAGCTAAGGCACAAAATATTGTTAAAGAAGTACATGCTGGATTGTGTGGCGCTCACCAGTCAGGGCCAGAAATGAAAATGAAGATTAAGACTCTCGGATATTATTGGCCAACAATGATGTTCGACCGCATGGATACAGCCAGAAAATGTCACCAGTGCCAAGTGCACGAGGTGGTCTTACACCAAACTCTGAATGTGCTGCACCCAACCATTGCCTTGTGGCCATTCAAGTGTTGGGGGCATGTACATAATATGTCTGATGGACCCTCCGTCTTCCAAAGGACAAAGGTTCATACTTGTCGCTACAGATTATTTCTCCAAATGGGCAGAGGTAGTGCCGTTACGAGAGGTTACGACACAACACGTTCTTCAATTCTTCAAAAGTCAAATCGTCTACCATTTTGGAGTACCACGAAGAATAATTTTAGATAATGGGATAGCCTTCAAAAGCACCAAAATCAATAATTTTGTCAAAAGGCACGCGATAGATTGGAGATACTATACAATTTACTATCCCAGAGCAAATGGATTGGCTGAAGCCTTCAACAAGACACTGGTACAGATTTTGAAGAAAACATTGGAGGAAAATAAAAGGGATTGGCACAACAAGAGTTTAGAAGCTTTATGGGCTTACTGGATGATGTTCACGACTCCCACTCAATGTACACCCTACATGCTCGTGTACGGGTCCGAGGTCGTGCTACCGTTACAAATTTAGATGTCGTCTCTTTGAGTCACAGTCGCCAACCAACTCACAATAGAAGAAAGTGCAAAGCTCAGGCTCAAAGAACTAGAGAGTCTTGAAGGACAATGACTTGAAGAACAATAGCATTTAAAACTTTAACATGTAAAAATGGTACAAGCTCATGACAAATTGGTCCACCCAAGCACATTCAAAGTTGGTGACCTCATCCTCATGCTCAAAAGGCCTATTCTTGCACGCCTCAAGATAGGTGGAAAATTTGAGCAGTATTGAGAGGGACCATTTGTCGTTGAAAAGGTGTGTACAAGAGGAGCCTACTAGTTAGTAGACTTCCGGGGTGAAAGACCCATGCTACCAATCAATGGACGATACTTGAAGACATACTGTGTAACCTAAGGTTGCTTGCCACCACTTGATTTGAAATATTGAAATTTTGACTGTTTTTTGGTTATATATATGGCTTAAAGTCTGTGACCGGGTCCAAATTTTTTTTTAAGAAATAGACCTCAATATAATGAAAGATTTTAAAAAGAATTGCATTTAAAATTCTCTCCTTTTTACATTTTGAATATAATATTTTTCCAAATTTAAGAAAATTCACACATAAATAAACGATCTCTTCACCAAAATAAACTAAAATTTCCTTCAATAGCTTAAGATGTTTTGTGAACGAGTTGCCCTACTTGGAACGCTGAAATACATGCACAATCGTCGGCTATGGGGGCATTCGTGGAATGCCCAGATTGCAATGTCTTGCACCTAAAACATTACAGTACCTTAGAGGTGCACGCCTCTACAGATGATGGATCTCAGACTACGAATTACCTGATAGAGGCAGAGCTATATGTCCCAACGGATGCAAAGCCATATGTTTCGAGGGGTACAGGGCCATACGTCCCGTCAGACGCTGGATCATACTTTCCGTTAGAGCCAGAGTCAGCAGCGGCTTGGGTTCCTGTAAATGTTGAAATAAGGGAATTTCCTCAACAACCACCAATCATAAGCATGGAAGAATATTACAAAATAAGCAAAGTGAAAAAAATAAATTTTGAATTTTACGAAGAAGTACATAGGAGATTCATCAATATATTAGAAGGTTTGGAATTATACACTGGGGTCTTCTCAAAAAGTGATGAACAAAGCATTCTTGACTGGATTTTTGACCTAATGGACAGAGGTCGAGCAGGCCTGCTCATCGAAAGGACCTATTCTGAGCCGAGGAAATGGATGCGAGGAAAAGGGAGAATTACTATCCAGTTTGGTTGCTGCTACAACTTTATAAATGATAGATAAGGGAATCCCCTGGGATTCTCAGACATGATTAGGTGGATCCACTACCGCCAATGATAAAGTGGATGATTAAAAGAATGGTTAGGTGGAGTATACTGCCCACTAACTACATTCCTAATAATTGCATTATCAACATCTACGATGAGGGTGATTGCATCCCTCCACATATAGACCACCATGACTTTGTGAGACCTTTTTGCATGGTCTCATTCATGAGTAAAAGAAATATCTTATTTGGGAAATAAATTGACATCATTGGCCTTGGTGAATTCATGGAATCTATGGAGATTCCCCTACCAGTTGGCTCAGTACTTATTCTTAAAGGCAACAGTGCAGACGTTGCCAAGAACTATATTCCAAGAGTACGACACCGTATGGTGTCTGTGACCTTCCGACGGATGGACGATAGAAAAATACCACATGGATTTTAGCCAGAACCAGAACTAGAGGAGCTGTTACGATACGAGCTATGAGAGGGTTGTACCTCTAAATACATGCAAAGGGAACTCTATCTTGGAGCATAGCTTAGAAGGTCTGCTCGATCAAGAGCTTGTCACGATAGGAACAGATGGTCAAAGGATTCTTCTCCACTTTACTACAATACATAAAATATGATATATATCAGAGATACTCAGCCTATGATATGTACTTGGCGTGAGATATTTTGGACAAACTTTGATGCAATTAGCATATTGTACTTTTTGAGGTATTAGCCTACACTTGATCTGTAATACTTATTGGAGCAGATGAATCAAGTTTATTTCAGAAATTTGTCTCTTTGTTCAAATTACCTTTTTGTGCGATGGATAAAAGCCACAGACCGTGTGTTGGTTCCAGATTATAATGAACAAAGAACGAAACACCCAAATTTGACAATAATAAAATAAAAAAAATAAAATAACTAACAAACAAACAAAAAAATAAATCTCTTTTAAAAAATCAATGGACTAAAAGTAATTTTTTAAAAACATATTTTGAAAGTTAAATATGATAAAAGCAACAAGAAAATAAATAAATCTGTTTAGTTGATCCTCTCAATTTCGAGGTCTCTAACTATTTGCTTGTGCAACACAACTATCTTTGTCTGCACTAATTCTTTTAACATCCTCGCGGAGTTTCACGTTCCGCATAAAACCTCACAAAATTTCACAAGTCTTATTCAACAATGTCAATGTTTGCACATGACATATATCTTTGGATTCAACACCATCAATTCTTATTTTTGAATCAGTCCTTAACTTCTGATTCACTCCTTTGAGGTCGGTCCTTACCTTCCGATACTCTCTTTTAGGATTGATCATTAACTTTCAATTCTCATTTTCAAATCAATCCAAAACTTCTGATTCAATCCTTTAAGGTGGGTCCTTACCTTCCAACACTCCTTTTGAGATTGATCATTAACTTTCAATTCTCATTTTTGAATCAGTCCTTAACTTCTAATTCACCTCTTTCGAGGTCGGTACCTACATTTTGACTCTCTTTCGGAGATTGATGCCTAAATTTCAATTCTCATTTTAGAATCAGTCCTTAACTTTTGATTCACTACTTTGAGGTCAGTCCTTACCTTCCGACACTCCCTTTTGAGATTTATCATTAACATTCAATTCTTATTTTTGAATCAGTCTTTAACTTCTGATTCACTCCTTTGAGGTCAGTCCTTACCTTCCAACACTCTCTTCAGAGATTGATCATTAACTTTCAATTCCCATTTTTGAATCAGTCCTTAACTTTTGATTCTATCCTTTGAGGTCGGTCTTTACCTTCTAACACTATCTTTTGAGATTCATCATTAACTTTCAACTCTCATTTTTGAATCAGTCCTTAACTTATGATTCACCTCTTTCGAGGTCGGTACCTACATTCTGACTCTCTTCCTGAGATTAATGCCTAAATTTTAATTCTCATTTTAGAATCAGTCCTTAACTTCTGATTCACTCCTTTGAGGTCGGTCCTTACCTTTTGACACTCTTTTTTGAGATTGATCATTAACTTCCAATTCTCATTTTCAAATCAGTCCTTAACTTCTGATTCATTCCTTTGAGGTCGGTCCTTACCTTCCGACACTCTCTTTTGAGCTTGATCATTAACTTTCAATTTGCAATTTTGAATCAGTCCTTAACTTTTGATTCACTCATTTTAGGTCGGTACCTACATTCCAACTCTCTTTCTAAGATTGATGTCTAAAATTTAATTCTCATTTTAGAATCAGTCCTTAACTTTTGTTTCACTCCTTTGAAGTCGGTCCTTACCTTCCAACACTCTCTTTTGAGATTGATCATTAACTTTCAACTCTCATTTCTGAACCATTGCTTAACTTTTGATTCACTCCTTTGAGGTCAGTCTTTACCTTCCGACGCTCTCTTTTGAGATTGATCATTAACTTTCAATTCTCATTTTCAAATCCGTCCTTAATTTCTGATTTACTCCTTTGAGGTCGGCCCTTACCTTCTGACACTCTCTTTTGAGATTGATCATTAACTTTTAATTTTTATTTTTGAATTAGACTTTAACTTCCGATTCACCTCTTTTGAGGTCGGTACCAACATTCTGACTCCCTTTCTTGATTGATGCAAAAATTTCAATTATCATTTCAGGATCAGTTCAAAAATTCTGGTTCCTTTTTTTCAAGGTCGGTACCTAAATTCCGACTCTCTTCTGGAATCGACACCTAAATTTCAATTCCCACCCTGGGGTCAGCACTTACATACTGATTTCCATCCTCTAAAAACCCCTAAAATCTAATAACTCAAAACCTACTCTCCAATCCCAAGTGAGAGTTCCTACCTCCTGATCTCGATCAAATTTTCACCTGTTAATTCCCTAGCAAAAACAAATAACACACACATTTCTACACTCGTTTTGCATTTATCGACTTAAGAGTTTGTATTGTTTTTGTTTATCTCATCAGTCAACGCTAATACGCACGGTGTGCTTGCCCAGCACACCACATTTATTGGGGGTCCATTTGTTGACCTCACTTTTGGTTGAGGCCTAGTTTTTTTCTCGTTAGTATCCTAGGTTCTAACCGTAGGTCCTTACTAATGCCTATTCCTAGAAAACTAGAAAACAAACCCTCACCACTAGAAATTCAAAACTCCTCTTTACTCAACTTGAAGTTCCACATAGTGCCCTAACCTCTAGCACTTAGTAGGTGGGGTCACTATGAGGGAGCTCATGGAGAGTTCTCATAGGACTGTTTGACCTTAGGTTGACCCGGGGTATTGGTCGTGGAGCTAAGTCACCCACCTCACTCATAATCACTCACAACCCTAAACCCAAATTTTCTTGACTTTGATCCCTTAATCCTTTTGGAGACTCATGTAGATGGTCCTCTAAACCCACTGGCCCTAGGCTAGGGTTTAGCTAAGACCAATACATAGAGGAATCAAATGGGGTTTTCATTGGTCCATAGCTCATTTATGATGGTTAGCTCCCCAATTCTTCCAAAGATACCCAATTTGGCTTTTTGCCCCTAAACTTTCCTAAATAAACTAAGTACCCTGGAAACCCTAAATTTGGCCAAAATTCCCAAATTTACCCAAAATACCCAAACTTGTTCAAAGTCATTTCAAACCTTTTGAAAATACCCAAATTACCCAAAATCACCAAAAATTGCCAAGTTACCAAAATGCCCCTCCTTAGCCAAAAATTCCAAAAATTCCAAAAAATCCCAATAAGTTCCAAAAACCTTCCAAATATTACCAATTTCATTTTTTTCAACAACCACATAACCCAATTTGACCAATTTGATCATCTTTGTCCAAAACCCCCAATTTACCTTTAAAAGGTCCAATCCCCCCGAATCCACCTCAAATGTCCATCAAATTGGTCCCAATTTCCCTCAATTTTAATACTAAACTCAAATTCACCACTTATATGACCAATATAAACCAAATACAAGCTTAATTGGCCCATTCTTTGAGCCCAATTTTGATCCAAATCAAAACCCCCAATTTTAGCCCTATGACCTAATTTCACTTAATTGAACCATATGATCCACTCAATTGCCCCAATTTGGATCCTAAACAATTCATAACATTCTTAAACATCAAAATTGACATTTTATTGGCCTTGGTAAAGCCTCAGTTTCATTTAATTTCAAATTAAGTCAAAAGACACAAATTTTGCCCAAAATTGGCTATGCCTCCAAATTTCACCAAATTGATTGCCTTTACCCCAAACGTGGCACCCAATTAATGTTTGAAACTCTTCATCACATTTTTATAGACTATTCTCAACAATCAATTTGGACTTAGCCCAAGCCCAGCCCAATCTAGACCCAAGCCTAGCCCAACATGCCCAAATTGACCAAAATTCCAAAATCCTTCAAATTGCCCCTCCAATTGAACTCAAAATCTTTTCAATCCTTCACCAAAAATGTTCATTGCAATCATCTACATCAAATGCATCAATCAATTGGGCCAATTAACATGGCTAGCTGATCCCTAGATGCCGATAATATGCAAAGTACAACAATAATTCAAATTATATTTCACTTATATTTCCTTACTTTACAACAAAACCAAAAACTCTATCCTAAACAAAAATAAGAATTTAACTTTCAATTTATATATATTGGGATACTACGCAAGTATACATATTGTAATCAAGTAATATAGGACTTTGATTAAAACCTAAATATTGAACCCACAGGAAATTTATACATTTTGCACTTTTAGAAAACTTTCAATTTTTAAAAAGATAATTACTTAAATTGAATATATTTTGCAATAATAAAAATTCAAATATTTTTGGTATTTTTGATATTTTGATAAAAGAGTAACAACTTAAAAAGATAACTAGAGTTTTGTAGATGAAAAGCACTTAATAAGAAAAATATCTTTCTTCTTATCATGAATCAGTAATAAGTATAAGAATTCTGTTGCGGAAGTATGAAATTTGTGTTGTTCAAAATATAAGCAATTATATTCTTTACCCTTATTATAGTGAAGAACATTGGCTAATTTAAAGTTTGAATAGTTCTGAAGACCAGCTAGGTAGGGAAGATACTAGCTCTCACTCTAAAGTTCCCTCGATTCCCTCCTTAAAGTTTGAATAGTTCTGAAGACCGGCTAGGCAGGGAAGATACTAGCTCTCACTCTAGAGCAAAGTTTGAATAGTTCTGAAGACCGGCTAGGCAGGGAAGATACTAGCTCTCACTCCAGAGTTATAGTTCTGAAGACCGGCTAGGCAGGGAAGATACTAGCTCTCACTCTAGAGTTCCCTTGATTCTCTCCACTTAGGGCCTAACATCTCGTATAAGAACCTAAGATAATAAACTAAGTTGAGGGCTTTAACTTGCCATGTTAAAGTCCTCTAATTCTACAGCCTTCAATGAATATTTCCCTCTTTATTTGCACTCAATCGTATGAACTACATTCTCTATTTATTTTCAATCAATCATATGAACTACATTCTCATTCATACAACCTCATGTGATTCTTTCTAATTTGTTGACTGAGACAATACCAGCCCGGTTCTTACATGTTCTCACAACAAATTTTAACATTTGGAATTGACTGAGACAATACCAGCTCGGTTCTTACATGTTCTCACAACAAATTTTAACATCTGGATGGGACAAATGAAGAAGTAAATGAAGTGCATGGATTTAAATCATCATAACTTTTTCCAACATTAAAGATCAATACTCTCCACAATTTTCATCCAAAACATAATTACTCATCATTTTAAGAAGAAAGATAAAGAAAACTACTCAGAATCCATGAAAAAAATAAAATCAAACTTTTGCTTAAAAAGTAGAAATCATTTTTAAACCAACAATAAGTCTCAATTAAAACTAAAAGTAGTCTCAAAGCAAAAAGATAAAAACTTCTCTCAAGTTCTCCATCTAACTCTTGAAGTTCCTTTTAATCTCTTCTCTTTAAAATCACTCAAAATAAAATAATAAAAATGATAAAATAAAAGTAAAAGTGGTGCCTGAAAACCTCTCCAACTAACTCCCCAAAGGAGAACTTTCAAAACTTTCCAAGTATTTTCAGGACCCTTTCCAAAGTCCTCTCTTTTTCTTTTATAGTTTTCTAAGAGGTGCCTTGAAAACTCTTCAAAATGTGTCCCAATTCGATGTATTTCCTAAAGAGATATATCCTTTTGCACCCATGGTGGTTATAACCACCTATTAAGCTATTTGGTGCCTTAAAAACCTCTTCAAAATTTACAAGAACCAACTTACTCGTCTAGGAACTGCGAGTGGCACTTAAGCGCGGGACCTCGAGTGCTTAGGCGCGGCCTTCTCTGTTTAACTGACACATGAGCATCGGATCTGACGCTTAGGCGTCAAGACTCATTTGCACATTTTTCACATTTTTGCTCCAAATTTGATATTGTTTCACTCCTTTAAGCATTTTTCACATTTTTATTTGTTTCTACAAGAAAAAACACAAAAATACCTTTCATTAAAGCGCAATATCTCAAAAATAGGTATAAAAATGTGTTTAAAAACACTATATATTTTAGGTGTATCAAAATCTCCCAAACTTAAATGTTGTCCTCAAGTGACACTTCAATCTTTAAAAACTAAATATGTATGAGATGTATATGAGTTTCTTTAGGAGGTACTAAAATTTAGATTTAGAAATATAGCAGTCTAATTTAGAAAAAAATATTTATTAAATTAGACCAACTTAAAGTTTAGAAATTCTTAAAGTTAAGAAAGATGAGAATATGAGTTTCTATCGAATTCAGAAATGTATTGTAGATTTTCCAAATTTAGAATTTAGTTCTTTTATTATCTCTACTTAAAAATTTCATTAAAAAGTAATTTTACTTACTATATTATATCTATAAGCTTAAGAGTTTCTCAAGTCTTATACTTTAAAAAGATCAAATGTAGAACCAATTTTTTATTAGGCACTAATCCTCAAGCTTCTCCTCCCAAATTTTTTTTTCTAATTTTTTTCTCTTTTTCTTTTTCTTTTTCTTTTTTTCTTTTATTTCTCTTTTATTTCTTTTTTTTTCTTTTCTTTTTCTTTTCTTTCTTTTTCTTCTTTTCTTTTTCAGGCAAGGATTCCTATATCTCGAAAGGTCTTTAATGATTTTGAATTCCACTTCTCCTTTCTTAAAGCAAAGTCTTGATATAAGTCTTTAATTTCTAAATATAATAATAATTTTTAAAATTATTTTAATAAAATAAATTTAAGTATTAAAATAAAAAGTCTAAATTATCTAAATTTTTCAAAAATACATTTTTTCTCACTAAAGATAGTTACTTAAAATAATCATTTTCTCATCTAAAAACTTTTTATCTTAAAGTTTTTCTTCATTACTAAAAAATTTAACTAAATTTTCTTACTCATTTCTTATGTCAAATTTTACTTCCCTAATATAACTTCATATACATAATTAATTGTTTTTATTTTCAAATCAAATTCACTTGTAGCACATTTGAGAACAAATAAACTTACAGTTTTTTTTTAAATATTTTTCATCCCCCTATTGGAGTTATTTCGGGTGTTGTTTGGTTTGTGGGGTTGCCCGTAAGAAGCTGTCGGTGGCTGGAATCGAAATCCCGTCGCTCGCTTCGGAAGGACGTTGAAGTATGAAATCAAACTGACCTCATATTTTCATAGTTTAAAACGAAAGAGCATTGTGCCTCAAATCTTGTATCTATCCCAAAGGATAAACACAAGATTTGAGGATGATGNGGCATCTAGAAGGACCTTTCTGGCCTTTAAGTTTTAGAATATCATCTGTGGGGAGAAGGTTATTAAGAACTCCCCAAGAAAAGAACAACATGGAAGGGGTGAGGTGTTTTTGGCAAGAGAAGATATTCCACTGGCAAGTGTCCCAGTAGTACAGATAGTTCTGGATGTCTTTAGAGATACTAGCTCTGGTCCTGTTCAGCAAGTTGAGTTAGGCCTTATTTTTTCTGTCAAATTGAATAGTAGAGATGTAGCTAGCAGACTGCTCCTTCAGTAAACCCCTCAAGAAGTCCTCAGATCAAACATTGTCAACCCAGCAGTCCTTGACCAATAAATCCCCCTCCTTTT
>JXCR01046642.1:0-10690 GCA_002079205.1 Phalaenopsis hybrid cultivar | reverse complement strand
CAATTTGGAGGTTAAGGCAATCAATTGGGTGAAATTTGGGGACTTAGCCAATTTGGAGCTAAATTTGGGAATTTTGGATTTAGGCCAAAATAAAATGGATTTGAGGCTCCACCAAGGCCAATTGATGGTTGATTTTGATGTATAAGAATGTTATAAAGATTTTGCAACATCAATTGAGGCCAATTGACTAGGCTATGGGTTCAATTTGGTTAGATTAACTCATACGGTCAAAATTGGGGTTTTGGCCCAAATCAAAATTGGGCTCAAATCATCGACCAATTGAGTTTGAATTTGGTTTAGTTTGGTCATATCAAAAGTGAATTTGAGTTTAAGATTTGAATTGGGGTCAATTGAGATCAAATTGGTGGACATTTGAGTTGGATTTGAGGAAATTTGGATCTTTAAAGAGCAATTTGGGGGTTCTGGTCAAAGATGGTCAAATTGGGCAAATTCGGTCATGTGGTAGTTGAATGAAATGAAATTGTGAATATTTGGGGTTTATTGGAATTTTTTGGGAATTTTTGGAATTTTGAGCTATGGAGGGGTATTTTGGTAGTTTGGGGTGCCAATCATCACCAATTAGCCTTGGACCAAAGGAAACCCCATTTTGGGTCCTCTAAATAGTGTTCTTAGCTAAACCACAGCACTAGGGCTAGTAGATTTAGGGGACCATCTACATGAGTATCCCAAAAGGTTAAGGGATCTGGACTAGAAGTTTGAGCTCAGGGTTGTGAGTGAAATGGGTGCAGATTAGTGTAGTGAGTGCCTTAGCTCCAGACCAACACCCAAGGTCAACCCTAAGATCCAGCAGAGTGCAGATAAGTGTAGTGAGTGCCTTAGCTCCAGACCAACACCCAAGGTCAACCCTAAGGATAGTGTAGATGAGTGTAGTGAGTGCCTTAGCTCCAGACCAACACCCAAGGTCAACCCTAAGGTGCAGCAATCCTAAGGGTGACAAAAGGTCAAGGGATCTAGGCTAGAAATTTGAGTTCAGGGTTGTGAGTGAATGTGGGTGTATATAGATATAGATGAGTGCCTTAGCTCCAGACCAACACCCAAAGGTCAACCCTAAGGTCCAGCAATCCTAAGGGTGACTCATCCTGAGTTTCCCCCACAGTGACACCACCTATTAAGTGTTTAGAGGTTGAGACCAACATGCGAAACTTCAAGCTGAGTAGAGAACAATTTGGAATTTCTAGAGGTGAGGGTTCCAAGTCTAGTTTTCTAGGAATAGTCAAAAGGAAAAGTCCTATAGCTAGACCCTAGGCTATTAAAGAGGAGGAACTAAACATCAAGCAAAATTGAGGTCAACAGACTCCTTACAAGCTGATTTCTGGAAAGACTTGTCACTTACCAGTCGAATTGGAGCATAAAGCATATTGGATGATTAAAGAATTTATTTGAAAGATGCTGGTAAGAAGAGATTGTTACAATTAAATGAATTGGAAGAATTAAGAAATCCTTACCAGTAGAATTGGAGCATAAAGCATATTAGGCAATTAAAGAATTCAATTATAATTTGAAATAGTAGAATTGGAGCATAAAGCATATTAGGCGATTAAAGAATTCAATTATAATTTGAAAGATATTGGTGAGAAGAGATTGTTACAAATGAATGAATTGGAAGAATTAAGAAATGAATCTTATGATAATGACAAAATTTATAGGGAGAAACTAAAGTTTTGGCATGATCGGAAGAATGACTAGAAGAACTTTGAACCAGGATAAGAAGTTTTGCATTACAATATAAGGCTAAAGTTATTCCCTGAGAAATTGAAGTCTCGTTGGTTAGGACCCTTTACTGTGACTCGAATTTATACTTACGGAGCTGTTGAAATTGAAGATCAAAAGACTTGGTATAGATTTAAAGTAAATGGACACAGATTAAAGCCATATTTTGAGGGTAAAAGAACAAATTTTTAAAAAGGTTTTAATGGTCAATCAACTTGAATAATATCTGAATAGGTCAGGCTAACGACGTTAAACCAAGCGCTTTATGGGAGGCAACCATAGTTATCTTTATTT
The DNA here is from genome assembly GCA_002079205.1 of Phalaenopsis hybrid cultivar. Classification (NCBI taxonomy): domain Eukaryota; kingdom Viridiplantae; phylum Streptophyta; class Magnoliopsida; order Asparagales; family Orchidaceae; genus Phalaenopsis; species Phalaenopsis hybrid cultivar. The sequence continues at coordinate 8,665 of JXCR01046642.1, read as the reverse complement.
TTATTTTTATTGTGATTATAGTGTTTTTGTTTGAAATTATTGTTAGTTTATGGTAGTATTGAACTCCACTACTCGTATTTACCCTTGAATCATCATAAAAATTAGATTGATAGAGAAAATTTGAATGCATTCGGACCAGAGCGAAATTGTGAAATTTTTGCTTTGGGCGCCAACAGCAGGCTCGACGCCGCCAACGGCGGGTTTTTCCCGAGAGTCCAGATAATTAATTCTCAGGACTTGTCGATGGCGCCATCGACGCCGCCGAAGGTGAGAACGGCGAGATGACATTTTTCGGAGTTTTAAATGTTGGCTTTTTGGCAGTTTTAGGCGAGATTTACTCCCTATAAACTTCTAAACTGAATTCTTAAATTCACATTACCCAAAAACGAATTGAAACTTCACCAAATTTATCCCTATGACTTCTATATCCACTAGAAACTCTAGATTTCGAGTGTTCAACCGGTGAATGTTCATTAATTCTGAGGCGCAACGAATGTTCAACAAAGTCCTGAAAAAGAGGAGATTAATGAAAGAAAGAGGATTAGTGAATCGAGGATTGAACAATCCTTCGACATTAATTGAAGAGATTATTGTGTGATGACGATGGGAAGTGTTGTTCTACACTACTGCCGCCATAGTTGTTCCTGTGGTGAAGGAGTTTTATGCTAATTTGCAAGGAATCAACCAGGGAGTCATCTATGTGTTGTGAGGCAGATGGATAAATTTTACTCCTGTATGGATTAATGAGTTATATATGATCGAGAATATTCCTGTCTGGCAATATTCTAACTTCGTCCCGATAAGAAATCTGACGAATGAGATCTACCAATTTTTGACGGACGAGACTGAAGGCTGGGAAAGCAGCGAGAACGGGTATGCTAGTTTCTCTGCTACACTTCTAAACCCCGTTTCTAAACACTGACACTTCTTTATTGCTATAAAATTATTACCGACAATGAGGATCGATAAAGTTACTAAAGAAAGTGCTATTCTGAATTACTGTATTCAAATGAGACTGCCTATTGATATTGGATCGATAATTGTGAAGTCTGTTTTGGGCCTGATCATTCATGGTTGAACTTATGGGCTTGGACATCCTTCAACAATCTTCTTACTCTGCAGTCAGTTCCAAGTATCTTGTGAGAATTATGAAAAGGTACTTCTACCTTGGAAGACTTTGGACCCAACCCAAAAGTTCCCAACCATTGAAGATGAGAATGATATTATTATTATTATGGATCAATCGTCACAGAATTCACTTCCTATTCAGCCTCTAGTTCGGAACAAAATGCTAGTGATCCTGTGCATAATCAAGAAACTGGAGAAAGAGGTACAAAATGTTATGAATGCAATTAACAATATATTTAATTTTTTTTATCATCTAGACTGGCGGATGAAAGAGCATTTTGATCACTCTAGACATATCAAAGGAAGTTTGATACAATTGATGAGAAAGATGGGATTGATAGAAGAGAACTCTACTGAAGAATTCCCATACCGACCCTTCTATAACCTCTTTGTTCATGTTCAATTGTTGGGTGATATCAGAGGAGAAATAAGCACTGAATACGAGGAGTAGTAGATTTACTTTACTACATATATGTTTATGTGTGTGATTTAATTTGAACTTATGTGTTTGCTTTACTTTGGAATTTTGCTTTTAGATCTAGTAATAGTTGAGATTGAGCATAAAATGTTTGTTTTCAGCGTTTAGAGTGTTGTGGCTTGGATTGCGATGCTGAATTGATGTATAAAGGCTGAGAAAATACCAAACTTATGTGTGTCGTATAACATATATTGTAACCCTTAGATATTATATATAATTGTGATGTTTTCTGTTGTGAATATTTATTTGTGTTAGTACATCATTTAATTACTTAAATTTATGTCTAGAATAATTGAACAAATGCCGACGAGGCTTGAAATTAATCAAAATTGCAAAAATCTGGAATTGAACTAATTTTAAAAATCTTGCCGACGACGGATTTTTCCCAAGACTTAGGCTACTTAATTCAATAGAACTCACCAACGGCGCTGACGACCCTGCTGACGGCAAGATACCAAAAAAACACTTTTAACCACAATTTTGATCAATCGACCGCCACTATTCATCATCCCCTTCCTCTTAAAAAATGAAAATTTTGATCTAGGGCTTGGAAATCTTGGATTTGGTGCAATTTCAAAGTGTTTATACACCGGATTTTATCATCTATTAGTAAGAGCTTCACTCCAAACTAAAAATATTTGATTTTCACCTTGATTTTTTTCCACATTGAGAAGATTCAAAAAAATTGGGAATGTGGAGAAAATATTTGGAAGAAAATCATGGAACTTAGTTTGAACTCTTAAAGTCACTCTTGGAAGCCATTATTTGAGTGTTTAAATTGTATTTCAAAATTTTTTTTATAATTTTGATTAGATTGAAATGGCTCCACGACAAAAGAGCTGGCTTGAGTTTGACGAGGCTCGCTTCATCAATGCGAAGGCTCAGTCAAGATTTACTTCAATATTTCAAGGGAAGAAATGTATACAAGATCGTGTTTTTGAGAGTTTGGGAGGAGAAGTTGAATGGGTTATTACCAAACGAAGGTGGGAAAATTTCTGTTATACCACCAACAAGGCTGTTGTGAATGTTGTGAAAGAATTATATGCCAATGCGTTCTTTTCTAAGGACGAAACCATTCGAGCAAGAGGGTTTTAGGTTGAGTTTAATGCAGCCCACATTAACTCATTTTATGAAGTCCCAGACTCCTATATCTGTAATTTTGAAACCTTCAATACAATGGAAGGCCCGCTGAATGATGTCATTAACTTTCTCACTGATGGGAAAGGAACATGGAGGATAAAGCAGCGAGAACGGGTAAATTTTTCTACTTCCATGTTGAATATCACATCTAAAGCGTGGCACTATTTTATTTCCTCTACTCTATCATATACCTTTCACCATAGTGAGGTAACAAGAGATAGAGCTATTCTGAATTTCTGTATTCAGAATAATCGGACTATAAATGTGGGGAGAATTATTTATAAGAATATTTTGACCATGACAAGGAGTGAATCAAGTGGAGGTTTGGGACACCCTGACCTCATTTATGCACTTTGCCAACTTTCTAGAGTTGAAGCTGGAGATGATGAAGAATGGGTTTACCCTATGAAACCCATTAGTAAAGCTAAATTAAAGACGTATGAATCCCATGAAGGATAGAGATCTGGGAGTAGGAGTAAGAACCTTCTACTAGTAGAGATGTTCCCTCTACAAGTTATGATCTTCCACCTTCTAGTTCCCGTACCCTACCTTCTACTAGTAGAGATGTCCCCTCTACAAGTTATGACCTTCCACCTTCTAGTTCCCCTATGCCTTCTACTAGTAGAGATGTCCCCTCTACAAGTTATGACCTTCCACCTTCTAGTTCCCTTACCCTTCTACTAGTAGAGATATCCCCTCTACTAGTTATGACCTTCCTTCCTCTAGTTCCCCTACCCTTCAAGATTTAATGAATGAGTTAACCTTGCAGTGAAAGAGTATAGCAAAAATAAATGAAGGAATTGGGGGATTAGAACGTAGACATGATTATGATAGTGAGTACCTACAAAGGCATTCTGAATTTGAGATAGCTTACTACGAAGCTCATGCCCGACATTACAGAGGTGAGCCTAATGTTACTTTTCCTGAATGCCCCCATTATACTCAGTATCAGTCCAATCCTACTGCTGACCAAGGAGACCAAGATATAGTATGGGCTTTTGATATATGATAGTGATTGATGTACTTTTATTTTGTGATTTTGTGATAGAGATAGATGTATGTTTGTTTGTACTTTCATTTTATTTTATATTTTATTTTATTTTTGCAGTTAGATAATTTGTAATTATTGTTATAAATGTTTAGTGTTGTAGTTTGAAATTTGCATGTGTAGTTACAATAGACTTTGATTAGTACTTTGTAAAATTGTAATGTGATGTGACTTTTTTTCTTTTTTGCATTGTGATGTATTTGTAATTGTTTTTATTTAGTATTGTGATGTCTTAGTAAAATATAGTGTTTGAATAATTTTTAATTTTGTACTTATTTCAAAATTACATCACCCATCAAATTCTCTAATGATTTATATGTATAGAAAACTCATAATATTACAAACCAGTTAAAGTAAAAAGTTTAAGAAGGAACTGCGAAAATTTCGGAAAGATAAAAATGCCTAAAGTACTGAGGTATGATTTATATTTAGAATTTTTCTTTCCACGTGTATCATTCCATATTCAAAAATTTCTGTGATTTATTAGAATTATTTTAAATTCTGGGCTATTTAATAAAAATAAAATATTTTAAGTGGTGAAAATTAAGTTTTATATTTTTGAAAAATCTCCCTAAGGTCAGGGAACTTAGAGGAGCAAATTTTATATTCTTATAGTTTTTCCTTGATTTATTGGAATTATTTTAGTGAAAACTCATTTTTAGCCTTTTTAAAAAAATATATATTTTTAAGCTTTGAAATTCAATATCTTTATTTAGAAAATCAGGAAAAATATTCTAATTATTCCTAAGTGATTAGGAAGCAATTTGGAATATCTTCATGCATTTTTCTTATTTTTGCAATTTTTCATGAATTTTTAATTATTTAAATATTTAAAATAAGCCAAAAGTCAAGTTTTTTACTTTAAATATAATTTTATTTTTAAATAATATCCCTGTTCACAGAGAACTCAAAAAACTAAGTTTCATAATTTTTTGAGTTATATTTTGATTTTTAGAAAATCGTTTAAGTGCCAAGAGTGGTATTTATTTTTAAAAATCAATTTAAGTTATGAAATGAACTCAAAATAATTTGAAACTTTTATGATGAGTTCTCTGGATCATAGATCACAGTGGAGATAAAAAATCAAGTCATTTAAATGTTTATATTTTTTAAAATCAATTATCTTAGTGATTTAGTATTGGAAAATTTTAAGGATATTTTAAATGACTTGACCCATGAAATTATTTCCAAAGGTTTCTCTGGTTATGGTAGACCTTCCAAAATTTTCTTAGGATTTTATAATCAAAATGCTAATTTCCATGATTATTTCAAGGAAATAATGTGAAATAACTTGAAAAATATGGATCTCCATATAGAGACCTCCTCTGACTTTGGAAAAATCAGAGAATGTTCCCCCTTGCAGAGGCTACAATATGTCAAAATTTCAAGTCAAGGTGATGTGTCAATATGCATGGAGAATCAAATAATTCTAGATAGTATTTAGTTAATTAAAAATATTTTATGCATCAAATGGGCTTGAAAATTATTCCACATTATTCTCCTCTGTTCACTGAGCAAGATGGTATTTTTATTTTATTTTTATGATTTTTCTACACAAAGTTATGGATTTTCTAAGTTAAGGGTATTTAAATAAATAGAAAAAAACCCTATTTATCTATTTAAATAGCGCATGCTGACTAGATCCTAGGCAGCTCCAAAGGCATGCGTGGCGCTCTCTGGTTGGACGCCGCCGTCCACGTAGCTGCTGATTCGGACCGCGGTTTATGTCCCGAAGCGCTGTCTGGCTCGATCTCCCCCATTCATTTGATACACGCTTGATCGAACGGCTCTCCGTCATCATCCCAGATGGAATCATCCCGTGTCCGTCCACACTAAAACCTTAAGATCTCAGCCTAGACTCAACCAAATCACTTTGGGTATGATCCTATGGACTCTCTAAGTGAGACGAACACATCCATACGGCTAAGGTGCCATGAAATCAAGCTTAAGTAAATGGACGATCAAAACATGCTCGGGAGGAGGAGGAGTTTTATACCTTCGCTCTGAGAAGGGAAGCTTTGATCAGAGGTGCTTGGCACATTCGTCAGGGTCCAAGAAGGCTAGGGATTGAGTCCCTGGTCTTGGTGTAAAGCCTAGGTATGAATTCAACCAAGCTCGATTTCAGGTGTTGATGTCCCTGGTCTTGGTGTGAAGTCTAGGTGTGAATTTGACCAAGCTCGTTTTCAGGCGTTGGTGTAGAGCTATGGTAGAGGCTCTGTGGAAGGGGGATTTGATGGCGCTTTGGCTTCTTTCACTTTGGTGAAGGTGTAGGCACAAGGAATTAAAGTTTGGTGGAGTGTGGAGGAGTATTGGGTTCTGTCATGGTTTATGGCAGGGTTTCGAGCTCAAAATTGGGCTCCGACAAAGGGAATGTGTGAGGGAAAGTGGTTGGAATGCACTGAGGGAATCTTAGGGAAGCTCTGTGTGAAGTTTGGAGAGGCCTCTCTGAGAAAGTTTCAGCACTTAGATCAATGGCCATGAAGGTGGCCTCTTATAAAAATGGGGTTATGGTGGCTGTCTTGGCCAATTAGGAGGTGTAATATGGTGCTTAGGTGGAGGGCAGAGGAGCTCCATAGTTTGATTTGGATGAGCTGGCCTCTAGGTTTGATTTGGGTGAGATGCCATGGGGGTGGCTCTCGGTTTTGGGCTTTTCAGGCCACTAGGCTGGCCGGCCGGCCAGGGGGAGGTGGCTAGGAGCTCAGGGAACCCATAGGAATCCATCACAGCAATTTAATGCAAATGTGCTTGGATTTGGCGAAGATATCTTAAGCATGTGCATTATTGGAAATAAGTTCCCTTAATTTGGGGGACCTTTGGTACATTGCTTGATTTAGGTGGTTTCATGGTGTTTGGACTGGTCATTAGGTTCAGGGTCTTTGGTCCATGGCTTGATTTAGGTGATTTCATGGTGTTTGGACTGGTCACTAAGTCCAACCAATGGCTGTGGTGGAGTTAATTTGGTGGCTTTAGGGTGGTTAGGTCACATTTAGTGTATGGGTCCAAGTGGGTGCAAATGACCAAAACTTGGTTTTGGGATAGGTTAGCCATGTCAATTAGCTCAATTGATTGTTTCATTTGGTGTAGCTGATCACAAGGAACAACTTTGGTGATAGATGGAAATTGTTTTGAGTTCAATGGGGATGTCAATTTGAAGAAATTTTGAACTTTAATTGATTTGGTCATGTCGGGCTAGGCTTGGGTCTAGCATGGGTTAGCCTTGGGCTAAGTCCAAATTAATTGTTGTAAATGGTCAATATGGACCTCATGAATAGTTTTCAACATGAATTGGATGTCAAGNGACCTTTAGTCCATGGCTTAATTTAGGTGATTTCATGGTGTTTGGACTGGTCACTAAGTCCAACTAATGGTTCTAGACATTTAGTGTATGGGTCACGTGGTATTTAAATACCAAGAGCAAAACTTGGGTTTGGGATGGTCAAATTGAGGCTACACTAAAAGATGGTCAAATTGACCAAATTGGGTGGCCTTAGGGTTAGGTCACATTTAGTGTATGGGTCCAAGTGCGTGCAAATGACCAAAACTTGGGTTTGGGATAGGTTAGCCATGTCAATTGGTTCAATTGATTGTTTCATTTGGTGTATATGATCTNATTCTCGAAAGTGACTGTCATAATGTAAGGATCGACCTCAAATGCAATGAATCAGAAGTGTAGAACTGATTCGGAAATAAGAATTGAAATGTAGGTCAATTCAAAGATGTGAGAATTAAAATGTAGTTATCAATTCAAAGATAAGAGAATTCAAATGTAATTATCAATTCAAAGATTGTGAGAATTGAAATGTAGGTATCAATTCCAAGGTGTGAGGATTGAATTGCAGGTATCAATTCGAAGGTGTGAGAATTGAAATGTAGGTATCCATTCCGAGAAGAGAGTCAAAATTAAGGTATCGATCTCACAAGATGGGAATCAAAATTTCGGTACTTATTCAAAATTGTAAGAATTGAAATTTACATATCAATTCCGAGAAGAGAGTCAAAATTTAGGTAGCGATCTGGAAAGATGGGAATCAGAATTTAGATACTGATTCGAAAATGTAAGAATTGAAATTTATGTATCAATTCCGAGAAGAGAGTTAAAATTTAGGTATCGATCTCAAAAGATGAGAATCAGAACTTAGGTACTAATTCAAAAATATAAGAATTGAAATTTAGGTATCAATTCCGAGAAGAGAGTTGAAATTTAGGTATCAATCTCAAAAGATGGAAACCATAATTTAGGTACTGATTCGAAAATGTAAGAAATGAAATTTAGGTATCAATTCCGAGAAGAGAGTCAAAATTTAGGTATCGATCTGGAAAGATGGGAATCAGAATTTAGTTACTAATTCAATAATATAAGAATTGAAATTTACGTATCAATTCCGAGAAGATAGTCGAAATTTAGGTATCAATCTCGAAAGATGGAATCAGAATTTAGGTACTGATTCGAAAATGTAAATTGAAATGTTCGAAAAGATTTGTGAAGTTCAATTTGTAGAAATGTATCATGTGGAAAGGTTGATTTTGTTGAAGAAGACTTGTAGAGTTTTGTGAGATTTTGTGCAGAATGTGAAATTCTATGGGGATGTGAAGAGAGAGTTGAGGTAGATAACGATGGTTGTGTTGCGTGCACAAAGAGCGGAAAATTCCAAAAATGGAAGCATCCACTTAGCAGGTTTATCTCATTTTCTTGTTGTTTTTATTACATTTAATTTTTCAAAATGTGTTTTTAAAGTTTTAACTTTAGTTGGTTGATTTTAAGAAGAAATTTGTTTGTTATTCACTCATTTATGATTATTTTTTCATTTGTGTTTTATTTATTATTGAAGATTTGTTGTTTCGTTCTTTGTTCATTGAAATTTTGAACCATC
>JXCR01046625.1:0-11134 GCA_002079205.1 Phalaenopsis hybrid cultivar | reverse complement strand
CATCATAATTTATAATAAATGTTCAACGAAAAAACTATGAGATCTAATCAAGATAAAATTACAATCATAAATTTGTCTAAATAATAATTATGTTGAACTTAATTTTTTGTAATTATATTTGAGAGATAGTGCAATGGAAAGATAATGTTATTTGAATAATGACAATCAAGCAATCATAGATATGCAATAGAGGTTGAATGACGTAAATTGAATGATAGAGTATGGTGATTTCGTGGCAACGATCATCATATGACAGTTAAATGACAACAATAAGATAACTACAGAATGTCAAATATGAGCTATAGCTATGGATAACTCTCATTACACTCAAATTCATATCACATTCATGGAATAATCATATTGAAATTTAAAAAAAATGAAATATACAAGTCAAATTTTTACGAACTTGCACAATTTAAATTATCACAATTCAAAGACNGTCATTGCAGTGAGCTGCTCAACCCCAATGCCATAACCACCACTAGGCGGTGCTGGTACTGTACCAGGTGTTTCTAAGTAGTGGAAATAAAACATAAAAAAGCATGTTAGTCAGAGACCTGGCCTGCGACAAAAAACAGCAACAACAAGTTAATATGGAAGTACAATTTCTTTCAGAACTGCCAAGAAACCAAATTACAATAAGTTTCAAAAACAACTGCTTGAAATACTAATGACCAATTTAGGGTTACAAAATAGTGCCCGATGATCAAAACGAAGGGTGGGGAAGTTTATAGAATAATAAAGAAAAAAATTCANAACTCAATCTCCACAGCTCTGACCTCGTTGCCGGAGATCCACCGGAAGTTTCCAGGCCCGCACGGACGACCAAAGTGAACGATGGGCCGCGGAGAGAGAAGAAGAATAGGAAGAGGCTCAAGAAGCTTCCGCGCAGCTTCGTCTCCTGAACTGATAACTTTTTATTTAGCAGAGGGAATTCCGTATCCAAATTTCAACAAATAACAAATTTAAACTTTCCATAATTAGACACTAAATAATGTTAAAAAAGNAATTCCGTATCCAAATTTCAACAAATAACAAATTTTAACTTTCCATAATTAGACACTAAATAATGTTAAAAAAACCCCGACTAAATATTTATTATTATAAATGTAACGTATAATTAACGGTGCAATGGACAATACGCCGAGTAAGGTGGGACTTTGTAATTCCGCTAATTGCGTCCATTTACAGATGTGTTATTTAAATACGGTTAAAAAATAAATAAATATATATAAATGTCGACCGCTGATATATTTACTAATTTACATGCTTTTGTGGCTGTCTATTTGGTGACGCCCAACGCGAGTTGGTGATTCATTTGGAGGATGGCGTTAGGTGTCAAAAATTAGGTCTTGGTTAGTTAGGGTCCCTCCCCCCGTTTAGGTTTTAGTTCTTGGACGAGGAGAATTTTTTATTCAAAAAATTGTGATAGCTATTATAAAAAAAAAAAATNGCGAGTTGGTGATTCATTTGGAGGATGGCGTTAGGTGTCAAAAATTAGGTCTTGGTTAGTTAGGGTCCCTCCGCCCAGTTTAGGTTTTAGTTCTTGGACGAGGAGAAATTTTTGCTCAAAAAATTGTGATAGCTATTATAAAAAAAAAAGAATTTAAAAAGTTGTCCTAACTTTCTATCAGTCATTTAAGATAGTCATGTATTGTGAGAAAATACAGCTTTCAGCTGCAGTTTTTTAATAATGCGCTCAAAATTCTGTTTCCAAAAACTATGGTGCGACACTACACCGTCACCCCAAATGCACCCTTAAGGTTTAATATTTGAGATTAATNAAAATAATTTAAAAAGTTGTCCTAACTTTCTATCAGTCATTTAAGATAGTCATGTATTGTGAGAAAATACAGTTTTTAGCTGCAATTTTTTAATAATGCGCTCAAAATTCTGTTTTGCAAAAACTATGGTGCGACACTACACCGTCACCCCAAATGCACCCTTAAGGGTTAATATTTGAGATTAATTTTTTGCTTTTTATTATTTTATTTTTGGATACAAAAAATAGGAAACAATTATAAAAATAGTGTCTGTTTATTTATTTTTTTTGTTTTATTTATGTTTTTTGTTTGTTTTTAAAACACCAAAATAATCATTCGTCGGCCGCACCCGCCCCAAGCCCTCCACTTCCGGTGAGCTCGTCCGATGCCCACTGTCATCCCTCACCCTCTGCCGGCCCCCGCCAGTCGTCTTTGACCCTTGCAAGCCGTCTTCCAGGAGGACCCCTCCCTTCACTCGTGAAGCCACAGACAATATTTCGTGCTAGGTGGAACAAATAAGACGTCATATACGCCATGTGAGGTAGAACTTAATGCTATGCACATGTGGACCCAACATTTTTATTAAAAAAACATATTTTTTTAAGAAAATAAAAAATAAAAAGCATCCTATACTTTTTTTGTTTTTAAAAACATATGAATCATAAAAATATTNACAGACAATATTTCGTGCTAGGTGGAACAAATAAGACGTCATATACGCCATGTGAGGTAGAACTTAATGCTACGCACACGTGGACCCAACATTTTTATTAAAAAAAACATATTTTTTTAAGAAAATAAAAAATAAAAAGCATCCTATACTTTTTTTTGTTTTTAAAAACATATGAATCATAAAAATATTAAACACACAACAACAACAACAACAACAACAACAACAACAACAAAGCCTTAATCCCACTACGTGGGGTCGGCTACATGAATCCTTTTTCTCCATTGCGTCCTATTTAGTGTCATATTTTCATTTAGTTCTAGTAAATTAAGATCATTTTTAATACAATAAGCCCAAGTCTTCCTAGGTCTACCTCTGCCTTTCTTAACACAAGTCGAATCTAAAACATCTACTCTCCTAATCGGATCATCTAATGGTCGACGTTTAATATGACCAAACCATCTAAGACGACTTTCTCTAATTTTGTCTGTCAAAGGAGCTACACCAACCCTACCACGAATAANCAAGAGCTACACCAACCCTATCACGAATAAATTCATTCCGCATTTTGTCTCTAAGTGTAAAGCCACTCATCCGCCTAATCATTTTCATCTCGGCAACACTTAACTTATTATTATGCTTCTCTTATAAAAATATTAAACATGTTTTCTAAAAATAGAAAACAAAAATAAAACAAAAACAAAAATAAAAAACATACAGTAATCCCAAATAGTCTATTAGTGAGATGAGTTGGGGATTCACTTTAAAATAATTTGACATAAATATGATCGATCTAAATTTAATTCCATTAAGTTCAAATTTCATTTTAACATGAAAAATATTTTAATTAACTATATGTTGGTGGTGAATCTTTTTAGGACGCAGACTCTTATTATTTGTGAGTACAAACCTTGATAAATTCCTTGTCTTTTAGAAAAAAAGAGATGAATCAATGTGAAGCTTGAGAGAGTGTCTCTAGATTGATATATTGAGCTCGAAACTCTAATTAGTTGTAGCAAATATAGCGTTGTAACACGAGATCTCCTCTGAGTTGTATGTTTCGGCTTTTCGGAGTTTCAATCTCAATATGTGAATCAGGAGAAACTCTCTCAAGTATCAGATTCATCACCTTTTTCCAACTTTCTTCTAAAACGCAAGGTCTTTGCCGAGGTTTATATAACCCTACATCCTAAAAGGATTCAACATCTAAAAAGTTCATGATTTCTAATTTTATACATTTATAGCAAAGTTTTGCACACATGTAGATAAAAAAAAACGAGTAGCATCATAATTTATAATAAATGTTCAACGAAAAAACTATGAGATCTAATCAAGATAAAATTACAATCATAAATTTGTCTAAATAATAATTATGTTGAACTTAATTTTTTGTAATTATATTTGAGAGATAGTGCAATGGAAAGATAATGTTATTTGAATAATGACAATCAAGCAATCATAGATATGCAATAGAGGTTGAATGACGTAAATTGAATGATAGAGTATGGTGATTTCGTGGCAACGATCATCATATGACAGTTAAATGACAACAATAAGATAACTACAGAATGTCAAATATGAGCTATAGCTATGGATAACTCTCATTACACTCAAATTCATATCACATTCATGGAATAATCATATTGAAATTTAAAAAAAATGAAATATACAAGTCAAATTTTTACGAACTTGCACAATTTAAATTATCACAATTCAAAGACAAATAATTAAGTATCATTTTATAAATATGAGATTTTTAAATGATATATAAGAAGTTAATCTTATTCTTTTCATGTTGGAGCATTTTCGCTTTAGAATCCATACTTACCTCTGAAACCAATGATTCCTCTACTTTAGATGCAAGCAAAGGCCTAGAAGTTCTCATTATTTTAGTCATAAAATTAGTTTATAAGCTTTAGATTATGTATTTTTAGTTATTATTTAAGTTAATTTAAAATTTGAAGCATGCTTAAATTATTTAGTTAGTGAAGAAAAATTACTTTGAGTTACGGTAAAGTGAGAGATTATTTAATTGCATTTAGCTTTAAGGTCATTTGATTAATGCTTAAATAATTTTTAATTTCATATAAATTAGTCTAAATCAATACTATTTAAATCTTAATTAAGTAAGCATATCATAAGCTTCTTAAACAATTTACTTAAAATTGTAATCAATTATCACTATTTGTTGATTATTAGGAGCATTTTACTAAATAATTAATTATAAAAAAATCCAAAAATTAATTACAATAGCATTTGTAATACAACTATAACAATCATGACAAATACTAATTAAGACTTCAATTAATCTCTTATTTGTTTATATATTTATGAAGTTTTACATTTATAATTTAATGTTATTATTTTTAACAATCATATTTAAATAATAATTAATCAAATTTATTGACTTTTGTCATTTACCAACATACAACCTAATTTCCCTGTAATTGCTAATAGCAACTAATTAAATTTTATTTTTTACACTTTTATCACTGAAATATTTCATATCTGTTGAAATTTAGAAAAATTCGGAATACTTTTGAATCACTTGATTTTATTGATGCAAAGAGGAGTATAAATACTCATTAAAGAATTTACTGGTAAGAAAAACAATAAAAACATAATACAGTAGAAAAAGAAATGAATAATAATAAAATATAAGTCTTTAATTAAAGAGAGAAATAAATAAAGATTCTCAAGATTTCTCATATAATTTACAACCCTCTAAATATAGAGTTTTAACAAATATGGAATATAATCATTAGTATTTTTGAGATCTTTCAACAATATCATAATAAATGATTATTATTTTAATTTTTAAGAAAATGAAATGCTCATACGTAAATACAGAAGAAAGTACGGGTTTGAATGTAAATCTTCCTAAAATAAAGATTGGCGTGGTGTCACAAATTTAAATGTACGAAGAAAGCCAGGTGGCGACGGCAGGGCTGCATGCATAAATGTGAGGTGGCTTTCTCTAAATATTTAATATTTAATTGTAATATTTTATTTTATTGAATTATTTTAAGGTAGTTTATTTAATTATTTATTGCTCGGATAATTATTTTTTTAATTATTTTACATGAAAGTTGGGAGCCACGTCTGATGCAAGGTTGTCGGCAGACACCGATCCTATGGTTGCACTATAAATTTCAATTATCTTGTCAGACAAGTTTGCTTATATTTTTGTATGCGGTTGTTGTGCTAGACTTATCATTTCATAAAATTCAAAAAGATATTAATATATCATTAAAATCTTTTATTTATTTACTTTTTTAATTAATTTTAATGTGTTTAATTTCATATAAGTAATTATAAATATATATGTGTCAATGAGATATAAATAGAAAAAAAATTGGTGGTGTGTATCTGTGTCCTCATAAAATAATTAATAATTATGTAAATTATATGAATTTTTTTTTATTGACTTTTAATGTGTTATATATGTTAGTAATGATGGGAGTTTTGTTTTAGTAGTGTTTCATCTTCTAATTGTCTTGTCAATCATCTCTCGAGCTCATGGTTTTTTGTGTCATTGATCATGGTTTGAGCATTCTTGTGCAACATGAGGACGTCTCACCTCTCACTTTAATAATATTTATCATAATGTTATTAACTCGTGTATCATTATTTCCATATAATTGGAGATGAATACATTTTATAAATCACTTATTTCATGTTGTTAAGAAATTTAGGGCGTAGAAAAACATGAATCGACAGAAATTTAGAAGAACACACAAAGATTTACGAGGTTCGGCAAAGATGCTAACATCTTTGAGAGCAGAGCGGCGACTTTCTTTTCAATGTTCAGAAAAGAGTACATAATACAAGATTCATTTTTCGGAGTCTCAGAGACTCACATAGGGTTACAAACATGACGTATATATAACTCTATAGTACAATATGTAATTACTTAAAGTACTCGTCTACCAAACCACGGGGTGTTGCCCCCGCACCCTCAACCCACAAAATGAAACTCCCCCAATTGGACAGATCATTCCGCTCCACTCCCCTCGTGGACTCCGCTCCGCTTCAGCATCTGTCTCATTTATGATATATGAGTCAACAAATCTCTACCTTAGCGAATATCCAACCCATTAAGAGAAATACATATACCCAACAATTCTCCAACTTGACTAATAAACAACCCTTAGAAGAAATATATATGCCTAACAAATCTCCACCTTGACGAATATCAAGTCCATTAGAAGAAATACATATGTTTAACAAATTTCTATCTTGGCGAATATTCAGCCTCGTAGGGGAAAATACATCATGGAGTTTTCTTATGAATCAATGTGGGTTAGGTCACAAATCCTTTTAAATAATCTCTTAATTAAGATTCTCTTTATTAAGTTTCCCAGAAAAAAAAACTTTCTTTTAATTAAACTTTCCAAGAAATCTTTTTCCTTGAACTTCCAAGAAAAGCTCTCATTTCCTTTCCAAAAAGCTCCATCTCCGCTTTCGAGGAAAAACCCATTTTTCATTCCAGAAAAGCTCNAACTTTCCAAGAAATCTTTTTCCTTGAACTTCCAAGAAAAGCTCTCATTTCCTTTCCAAAAAGCTCCATCTCTGCTTTCGAGAAAAAACCCATTTTTCATTCCAGAAAAGCTTTGTTTTCCTTCTTAGAAAAGCTAATTTTTCGCTTTCCAAAAAAGCTCTTTTTTCCTTCTAGAAAACTCCACTTTCCTTATTAGAAAAGCTCTGACTCCGCGTTCCTTCTCAGAAAAGCTCTGCCTCCACTTTCCTTACAGAAAAGCCCTGCTTCCACTTTCCTTCCAGAAAAAATCTGCCTCTGCTTTCGTTTTTCGGCTCCAGCGTGATTCAGTGATTCACGCCGACGAGCAAAATGCTCCTCCGCACAGCTTCCAAACTGAATCCTGCGAACGCTTTCCGCGTCGGCGTGAAACTCCCGCAGGAAACTCCTCTCGCAGATTCTCGTGTGCAGCGAGCTCCTCCCGTGTTTTAGAGGGAATATGAGATGGAAGATTCCTTAATTCTCCTCCGGCGAACAGCCTGCAGCGAACCACCTTCGGTTTCGCCTCCGCAAACTCCTGTGTTGGCGGCAGCCTCCCGCGAACAATCCTTCGCGCCTTCGTCCGCCAACCTCCCGCGAACACCTTCGACTTCGCCTTCGCAAACTGGTCCTTCTGCACGATTCACGCCCTTTACGAACTCCTCGCCACCCTGCTCCAACAGTTTACCGCGAACCGCCAAAGTTCTTCACCAAATCGTTGAAGCCATGAAATTCACTGAAGTCCTCTGCCCTACCTGTCAAATCTCCTCTACCAAAATCTTTTTTATTCCTGCGCCATCAAAATTTTTCTTCCCTGCCCCCGAATCAGACTCTGACACCACTTGTTGAGAAATTAAGGCAAATAAAAAAACAGGAATCGACACAAATCCAGAAGAACACATAGAGATTTACGAGGTTTGACAAATATGCCTATATCCTCGGGAGCAGAGCGATGACTTCTTTTTCAATATTCAGAAAAGAGTACATAATACAATATTCAAAATTTCAGGGACTCAAAGTCTCATCTAGAATTACAAACATGACATATATATAACCTTATACTACAATATGTAATTACTTAAATTACATTTGTACTAAACTGCGGGGTGTNTTCAAAATTTCAGGGACTCAAAGTCTCATCTAGAATTACAAACATGACATATATATAACCTTATACTACAATCTGTAATTACTTAAATTACATTTGTACCAAACTGCGGGGTGTGCCCCCGCACCCCCAACACACATAATGAAACTCCCCCGATTGGACATATCATTCGACTCCACTCTGCTCGTGGGCTCCGCTCCGCTCCAACATCTGTCTCATTTATGGTATATGAGTCATACTTAACAAATCTCCACATTGGCGAATATCCAACCCTTTAGAAGAAATACATATACCCAACAAATCTCCACCTTGGCGAATATCCAATCCCTTAGGAGAAATACATATGCCTAACAAATCTTCACCTTAGCGATATCAAGCCCCTTAGGAGAAAATACATCATGGAGTTTTTTAGCCACAAATTNACAAATCTCCACCTTGGCGAATATCCAATCCCTTAGGAGAAATACATATGCCTAACAAATCTTCACCTTAGCAATATCAAGCCCCTTAGGAGAAAATACATCATGGAGTTTTTTAGCCACAAATCCTTTCAAATAATCCCTTAATTAAGTTCCCTTAATTAGGTTTCCCAAAAAAAGAACATTTTATTAATTAAAATTTCCCAGAAATCATTTTCCTTAAACTTTCAAGAAAAGCTCCGCCTCAACTTTCCAAAAAAAATTCATTTTTCCTTCCATAAAAGCTCTGGTTTCCTTCTCAGAAAGGCTCCGTTTCCGTTTTCTTTCTAGAAAAACTTCGCATTCGCTTTCTTTCAAAAAAGAAATCTTTCATTTCCTGAGTGCAGCTGCAAATTTCTTTTCCTTGCCTTTCATGAGTCCTGAAATATCTCCGTAATATCTCCCCGCTAAATTTCTTTTTTCGCGAACTTTCCTTTTCTGCGTGAATTTCCTTTTTTGTGTCCATGCTTCCAATTTTGCTCCTCCGCCGCTCCCTCTGTCCAGGAACCTACCTCTGTCTTTCGCACATGTTCGTGATAATTGCACGCAAACTCTTGTTCACGAACTCCACCTTGCCAAAAACCGCGAAGGTTCGTGAATCGTCGCGCCCGCTGGAAGAATCAAACTCCTCTTGTTGTCTGCACGAACTTCGTACCGCGAACCCTCGCTCAAATCTGCCTGCCTGTTGGAGTCGTGCACTCCCCTGTCGATCACGACAATGTCGCGCACTCCCCTGCTGTCGCTCCTGTCTGCGTTGAACGCCTTGTCTGCGCCGAATTCGCCCAACTTCCGCNTTCCGTTTTCTTTCTAGAAAAACTTCGCATTCGCTTTCTTTCAAAAAAGAAATCTTTCATTTCCTGAGTGCAACTGCAAATTTCTTTTCCTTGCCTTTCATGAGTCCTGAAATATCTCCGGAATATCTCCCCGCTAAATTTCTTTTTTCGCGAACTTTCCTTTTCTGCGTGAATTTCCTTTTTTGTGTCCATGCTTCCAATTCTGCTCCTCTGCCGCTCCCTCTGTCCAGGAACCTACCTCTGTCTTTCGCACATGTTCGTGATAATTGCACGCAAACTCTTGTTCACGAACTCCACCTTGCCAAAAACCGCGAAGGTTCGTGAATCGTCGCGCTCGCTGGAAGAATCGAACTCCTCTTGTTGTCTGCACGAACTTTGTACCGCGAACCCTCGCTCAAATCTGCCTGCCTGTTGGAGTCGTGCACTCCCCCGTCGATCACGACAATGTCGCGCACTCCCCTGCTGTCGCTTCTGTCTGCGTTGAACGCCTTGTCTGCGCCGAATTCGTCCAACTTCCGTGGGAACTCCTTCCCGCTCGAACTCGCAAACTCCAGTGATGATTCGCGAACTCCTCTGCAAAACCGAGCTGGTCTTCTATTCACAGGAATAGCCTAACCAAACTCTCTGCGATCCAAACTGCCGGCGTTGAAGCCCATTCGCAAAATCACCCAAGTCCGATCTTAAACCTCTTGGCTTCTTCTCCCTGCGCCAACGAAATTTTTCTTCCCTCCCGTCGAACCTCTCTCTGATACCACTTGTTGAGAAATTTGGGGCGAAAAAATACATGAATCGACACAAATCCAGAAGAACGCACAGAGATTTATGATGTTCAACAAAGATGCATACATCCTCGGGAGCAGATCAGCGACTTCCTTTTCAATATTTAAAAAAGAGTATATAATATAAAATTTAGCTCTCGGAGTATTAGAGACTTACCTAGGGTTACAAACATGACATATATAACTTTATAGTACAATATGTAATTAATTAAATTACCTCTATATCAAACTGCGGGGTGTTGCCCCCGCACCTCAGCCCACATAGTGAAACTCTCCCGATTGGATAGATTCTTCTACTCCAATCTGTTTCAGCAATTGTCGCATTTATGGTATATGAGTCATACCTAACACATGTTCTACTATATACATTTAATTTACTTGACTAGTAGAGGTTGCAGGAGAATTCAGTAATCTCACAACTTTTTCATATTCGTTTTTTACATACATTTATATATATATATATATATATATATATATACCTCAAGAAACAAAAAGAGAACCAAGTTAGTGATTTATAATTGTTTTTATAGCTGTCATGTTACTTGATTTGTTATTTGAGTGTTGAGCTCTGTACTATCTTCATGATTGTTCAGTTGTCTGTTGTGTTTGGATGGAAAATAAATCTTTAATTAATTAACAATCAAAATCACATCATAGAAAAACAACACCAATATGAGAAATATGGAGCAAATAAATTAAACAGAAATACCCAACAAAAAATTCAAAGAAATATCACACAAAGATTTAACGTGAAAAAACTTAAGAACGAGAAAAAACTGTTGAGTCACACCACAAAAAAAAGTCCCCTATGAAAATGAGAAATTACAAATTGCACTACTTAGACTTTTCTCTTCATACCACTAGAGCTTACATCGATTATGGACCCTCTTACTTTTTTGATCACATAAGAGAAATTGTTGAAATTCTCTTCCTCCACTCTTTTCTGCTTCACATGACAGCTCCATCGAATACCACGCGCGCGCGCGCGCGAGAGAGAGAGAGAGAGAGAGAGAGAGAGAGAGAGAGAGAGAGAGAGAGAGAGAGAG
>JXCR01046620.1:157606-180060 GCA_002079205.1 Phalaenopsis hybrid cultivar | reverse complement strand
TTTATTTAATCAAGCCTCACTATAAAGTGATGTGTCCATTCCTCTGAATAGGTGCATTACTTGTGGTGTTGTGCTCGATCATTTAAAATATTGTCAATATGAGATCAGTTTGGTCTTGTATTTTTAAAATTAAAATATTACCTTTTTCAAAATTAAAAATATTAATTTTTTTAAAAAAATCAAATTTATATATATTATTAAATTAAATCAAAACCACCTAAAAGTCATAAAAAGAAAATAAATATATAAGTGCGTCGACACCACGGTGGTACTACTTTCAGGTATTAGTTTGGAAGATTGCTAAATATGAATTTTCTAACCACTACTCCTAAGTTAAACTTGCCACTGTTTATCATCCTCAGACCAGTAGTCTAGTAGAATTCTCTAACACTGAAATTGAAAGAATTTTGGAAAAGACCGTAAATCCTAATATAATGTACAAGCTTGCTAGATTGGATACTGCATTATGGGCTTATATAACATCATACAAAACTCCTATAGGAATGTCCCCATATAAACTAATTTTTGGAAAGACTTATCACTTACTTGTGGAATAAGAGCATAAAGTTTATTGGGCTATTAAGGAATTTAATTTTAATTTGAAAGATGCTGGTGAGAAATGATTATTGCAATTAAACAAGCTCGAAAAAATTAGAAATGAATCTTATGAAAATACTAAGATCTATATAAAGAAAAAATGAAAAATTGGCATGATCAAAAGATATTTAAAAAATATTTTAAACCTGGATGAGAAGTTTTATTGTATAATATAAGATTGAAATTATTTTTTAGAAAACCTAAGTGTAGGTGGATGGGGTCATTTATTGTGTTAAAAGTTTACCCATATGGTTTTGTGGATATTAAAGATCCAAAAACTGAAAAAAAATATTTAAAGTGAATGAACATAGAATGAAACATTACTTTGATGGACACATACCTATCTTTAATGAAGTCTTAATGTTGGGTAAACCAGAGTAAAGATTGGATTTGTTAGGATGATAACATTAAAGCAAGCGCTTTGTGACTAGACTTGTATTTGTTCTTTGATTGTAGTTTGATTAACTAGTCTACTACATCTTAATTCTCAATCAAACTCAAGAATTACTAGGGACATGATGAGTTTAGACATAGGACAGGTCCATCTTAATTTTGTTACTTCCTTTATCTGTCCTTATTTTTCATCAAGTGGGTTTAATAAACTAGCTTGTAGAGGAAAATGAGGATGATCTTGAACTTAATCTTATTTACTGTTTGAGGCGCATACTTTAGAAGATGAGTCAATACCTAAGATTGGCAACACATAGATCAATATATTAGGGATAATCTTGTCTATGGGTTTAACCCTATTAAAATATCTAAAAGCATCCAATAGATCATTGGAAGGAGGTTTCGTTAGAAATTAAAAGTAAAGAACGGTGATGTGATGAGAAGGAGGAAGAGTTAACCTTATCCATCTATTGTGTTTGTGTGATTATTAGTATGATTAAAGACTTGAGGGAGGATCAAAATATTCAATTTAAATGACCAAGAACAATGTTTGGATCATGCAAATAGGCTCTAGTATTTACGACATCAGAGTGC
Source organism: Phalaenopsis hybrid cultivar (assembly GCA_002079205.1). Lineage (NCBI taxonomy): Eukaryota > Viridiplantae > Streptophyta > Magnoliopsida > Asparagales > Orchidaceae > Phalaenopsis > Phalaenopsis hybrid cultivar. Next base: position 178,479 of record JXCR01046620.1, on the reverse strand, counting down.
CTAATAGAGCACTAGTGTCTTGACACCACTATCGGGTGCCTAGAATCAGACTTACTTGCTAAACAAAAATCAGTCGAACACCCTTTAAGTCATTTTTGCATGAGCTCCTCCCCAACTTTTCTCTAGAGATCTGAGGGTGGTTCTTAGGGATCCCTTTCTCTGTGCATTTCTAATTGTTCTAAAGCTTGTAGAGAGTGAAATTCATCTTTCTTTAGTAAAACTTATCATCTTGACCTTGCGTTTTCTTCTTCATCCAGGAAACTTTTAGGTTTTTTGGGAAAATAGTGGATAAGAATAGGGATTACTTGGAGAGAGTTGATTTAGCTCTAAACTTACATATTAAGTCAATTACATCCTATATTTGAACTCATTCCATCATATATTTGCTTATCTACATTTGCTATGACACCCAAAACCAATGGAGGCATAGGAAAAGTATCATTTGATAAGAAGAATTTGTGAGTTACTAAGCTGAATTGTGGTATTATGACCTCTTTATATCAAAAAAATTAATTATCAAGCAAGAATTTGTTATTCATGTGGGAGAGGTCAACAAAATAATCATGAGTAAGAAAAGGTAGAAATTCTGCTATAATACCTATGTGGCTATGATAGTTGTAGTAAGAGAATTTTATTCTAATCTATCTAAAGCTTGGGATGGATTTATTTTTGTGAGGGGAGCTTATGTAGACACTTCTCCTTCTAGTATCAATGCATATCTGTCATATAGTAATATCCATTATTGTTGCTATGTTGAATCTAAAATTACTACAACTCATGTTGATGATGTTATGAAATTTTTAACTGATGGTAGAAGAGTATGTCATTTTAGTAAGGGAGAACAAATGAAATTCCCTGCTTCTAAGCTAAATGGAATATCTAAAGCTTGGCATCTCTTTATTTCATCCAAATATATTCCTTCTACCCATACCAGTGATGTGGGTATGGATCATGCCATAATGAAATATTATATCCAAAAAAGTTATGCCCATTGATGTAGGTTTTGGTATTCATTATTCTATAGTAAAAGCCGCATAAGTAGGATTAACTCTTGGTTTAGGGCATCCATCAGTCATTTATTCTATATGGAACTAGCTAGAGTTGTTGTTAGCAGTGGAGAGGAGATCCTTCATCCCTTAAATCCAATTTTAGTAGCAAAAATTGAGTTATACAGTTGGCATGCAGATGTTGGAAAAAGATCTGATACAGTGCAACCTATTTCATCTATTTCTTACCCATCACACCTTCCTATTCAAAGGGTAACATTTACACAACACTTGAAAAGAGTAGGAGATGCTACAACAATTTTATATGGTGAGGTATACAGATTCAATGAGCATTTATCACACTTGTATCAGCAAAATAAAAGGAGATTTGACCATCTAGCCCAATTTCGAGCTGCGCAAATCAAAATGTATAGACATNTACAACTCATGTTGATGATGTTATGAAATTTTTAACTGATGGTAGAAGAGTATGTCATTTTAGTAAGGGAGAGCAAATGAAATTCCCTACTTCTAAACTAAATGGAATATCTAAAGCTTGGCATCTCTTTATTTCATCCAAATCTATTCCTTCTACCCATACCGNAATAGCATGGCTGATACCTTTTGCGAGTGTGTGTGAGTTAGGACGGAGCAGGTGAATGTAAAGTAGCGAGCTAAACGGTTTTCACTTGATTTCATGTGGAAGGCAAGAATCCTTTTATTGTCACGCTACTTTTGAATGATTTAGATTTGCATGGGATATATTTACTAACTTTCAATGTCAGAGAATGTTTCATCATATTGCACCCAAATGCATGCTCAATCCTAAATAATTTATTTTCATGATTCTGGTATACGAAGTTGATGCCTTGAATGCAATGAACTTATGATTTTTACTTTGTTGCTGCCATATGAAATTTTATTAACTTGCAGTCTGATCGAAAAAGAAAGGCTCTTGTTGCTAAATATATGCAAATATTGGCTATAAGGTGTCATGTAAAATTGATAGATTGGTGAATAGTCCCGTCCCAGGCGAACGATTTGATGAGATTGCCCAAAATTGTGAAAGGTTAAGGCAGTTTGCTCCTTTTAATTTGGCGAAGTGACTGATAATGCATGCGTTTATTGAAATCTAGTTTTTGTTCCTAATATGGATGGGCTGGTTGATGAGCATGGAAGAATGATCCAAGACGAATGCTAAAAAAAATGTGATGCACTGAACCATGGCACCTATGTAGTTGAATTTTGTGAAGAATTGACTCCTTGATATGTGTGATGCTTTGCCATCATTCCTGTATCTTGATCGTTCCAGTGATTGCTTACTTACCATTTACTGTTATTTATGTGACTTTTTTTCCGATGTGAGCAAGTGGAAATAGATGGAATGAAAACTCTGGTTCAGACTTGTTGGACTATTTGAGGCGATTGCCATGGTATATAGTCGTTTCTACATAGAGATGTCATGTTATAGTGTTGGTGGATCTTGTGTGTATGATATAATTGAAGTGTTGAACATGTATATTTCCTTGCAAAATATCCCATTTCTCAATGGAAAAAAGAGTTCTTGATAGTTTGGAAGGTGTTATGAAATTCTTAATTTGTTCAATTTATAAAAGTTTATTTTTCTGAAATAAAATGAGTTAGGTATTTTCAATCTTTTTGGTGAAGCATTGTTGCTTATTCTGTCTAAATGTAATGATTTTGAATATGAACATAAAACTTAATATTTGTCATTCGGTTAATATGTAACATAACTAGATGATACGTTCAAGAATTATAAACAAAATAATTAGAAAGTATTTGAATATTATGCAAAGTTCACAAATTTTATATTACATATTGTTTTTCTTTAGGCTTCTATGTTTATGTTATTGTTGTATGTTTTTAGTTGGCGTTAGCTATTTGTCCTGCCCAGAAATAAGGGAGCAGAGCATATAGTGATGTTTCTATAGTTATTGCTAATGTTGATCTCATTCCTTCTTTCAAAAAGAGATTGGTATCAGATGGTGGTGGTCTACATGATGTCCTTTCATTTTTTTTTTTTGGGAAAGGCTCTCTCATTTTTTTGGCTCTATTCTTTATGGTGTAATTCATGGACAAATTAGATTTGATGATTCTAAAAGGTTTGGTGAGCATGGATTATACCATAGACAAGAAGAGGAGCAATCCATGGAAAATAAAAATACAATAAAAACATTGATAATATGGAGTGCACCAGAGAGTTTGTGAACCAATAGATCTAGGAGTTGAAGGATCATAGTTAGATGTCATCCAAAAGACACTGGCTTGGCGAAGAGAGTAGTGTCCCCGAGCGAAAGTGTCGGTGCACAACAATCAAAGAGCCCCTTAGCCCTAAAATGAGAAGATGACTCCCAGTTCTTCGATAGTGTTGCGTGAGCACCAATCGACCGTCACTAGCTCGTGTGTATTGAGGTGCCCGAATTTTTAGAGAATGTATTCTCTTGACAAATCTCTAGAGTTGAGCTCAAAGAGTTTAAATTCCCAACTCTTATAAGGGCAGGTTCAATCTGACGGACTACATAGCCTAATTTGAGTTGGTTGTATGCTATTAGGGATCACAAACATGTTGAAATTTCTTGTCTATTTTACCACACTAATAGTGTCGGCCCTCAGGTAGCCAATGTATTGCCACCACGAGTGATCTCATTTTCTGCATATTTAAAGAGGATATTTGTGACATACTTTGTTAGAGTCCAAAACTTAGGAGAGCTTACATGCCCTCTTATTGATCTCGTGTGTACAGAATGAGAGCCTTTGTTTGTCTATTACATGCTTCCAAAAGATGTAAGAAATACGGGATCTTGAGCATGCAATAGCTCATGCCGCCCTAGCTAAAGCATTGAAGGAAGGACCCCTCCAATACGTTACATGTCTACAAAGACCAAAGAAACCAATTAAGTTATTAGAGATAACCAACAATCACATATTAGCTAAGAAATATAACTCCACCCCCGGTTCCTCTAGAGCAAAGTCCTCCGCCAATTGCTGTAGAAGAGGGCCTCCTAAGACGACAGGTGAAGACTGAGAGATGATTCACATCCTTCTCCCCATCAATGATAAGAAGGCACTTGGTCTGCCCAGGATCACAAGGTGGCCAACAAAACATACAATCGAGGGTGTTATGCTCAATATACTGACCAATGATCGGCTTGGTACAATAAGCACTTGCTGCCCAATCATGAATTACCCAAGATGACTCCGTTGAGGGTTTCAATGGTCGAGATAATGGAAACCATCCAAAAAAAAAATTTACTTCAAGAGAGAACCTCAAATTAAAATCAGAGCTTACCTCTAAGACCCCAAGAAGTAATGTGCCCACCATTACAATCATGATCATAAGATGGAGGAATGTTGATATCTCCAAAGCCCAGACAAGGAGCTGATCAAGGTCGAAAGTGAAAGGAGCTTGTTGCTCTAGTGAAAGTTCCGACAGAGAAAATTCTGGATGAAGCAGTCCAATCTCACACCATCCACATAGCTGGCATAGTTCCTATCATCTTTTGACGATGTTGAGACTCATTCTGCCAAGCCATCTTGAATAGGCTTTGGTTGAGAGATCTATGCGCATCCACTCTCACTCTCAAATGTAACTCACATACTCTCATCTCGTTCATAAATTAAGATTTGCCCCCTAAAGGGAACACCTACAATGACATCATCATCATCATCATCAACATGTTGATTAGTAACTACCAAACTGGTGGCATCCTTATCAACCAATTTGATAAGGATGGTATGAGATGGGCCTAAGAGATGTCATGCATGGGTGCACTATGTATGGTATGAGAACTGTGCGGGTGTGCTAGATGTGCGATGCGGGTGTGCTAAGGCATGTAAATGCACGGCGTGGGTATGATATCATTGAAGTGAGCATGGGTGTGTCGTGTACTTGTCGTGGGGCATTGATCCTTGGCAAGGATAGGCGTACAGGGGCATTAGACTAGAGTCGTTGGTGCGTTGGGATTAGGTGTGGTGTGCCATGAGTGTGGCGTCGGTATTTCACCTACTCTATTTCACAATATGCCTAAATGTGGGTCTGGCGCAGGTGCTCTCTTCTGTGGCCCTTAGCACAGGAGCACTCCATGTCTGGTGCAAGTGCGCTCGCCTAATTTTTCACTGTTTGGCTCCAAGTTTACCTCTTTTTCCTCTCTAGGTAGCTTAAACCCTGTAACCTTCACAACATGACAACAAAAGCTTTCCAAAGTGTCGTATGATCGTAAAATATGCAATAAAAACAAATTGACATGCTGGAAAATTGTGCATATTTTATCCATATTAAAATTCTCCAAAGTAGTCTATTACCTGCTTAAAGTTATTCCATCACTTTACTCAGTTTCAGCGAATCAAGTTTGGCAAAGTTTCATGGAAATTCCTTACTTTTCAACAATGCTAAGTAATGATCAATAATTTTTTTTTAATTTCCATCCTTGGTTTGAATTTTTTTAATCTCTAATAACCTATACCTTCCTTCATTCAGCATAAGTCTTTCTCAATTTACCTAATCAGGTGTGGGCATAATTCTTTCTGGTTCAAGATGGTTTTAAGCAACTTGTTTCTTATTCAAATAACGGGCTAGCCCTTAATTGTTCATTGCTTTATCAGCTCCATAAGCCCGATTAAAAAAGTGCTTGAGTCACACAAATTAAGAGAGTAAACTAGATACTAGAAGTTGAATTACTATCGTGCTTAATCTCAAGCTTCTTCTTCATGTATTTTATAATTATTTTTCTTCTTAAAGTACACTCTTTTTTTAGAGTATTTCTTCTCCTTTTATTTTTTTAACCATTTTCTCCTTTTTTTTCTTTGTTTCTTAGAAAATTACTATATTTTGTTACGCATGGATTTAAGAGTTTTGTAGTTCTAGTTCTCCCTAAGTCATATGTCTTAATTGCCCCTTAATGTGAGTTCTCTGGATATGATAATTCATTTCAAAATTAAGGTGAGTAATTTTATTTGAATTAAGCATTAAAACTGAAATCCCTATATTAATTACTTAGCTTCATAGGCGTACCTTTTCAAATATTTTGATAAATTTATGCTAGGAAGAAAGGTGATTAAAGTCTAATATTAGATTATTAGTGGAAACACAATTTCAAAGCTTAGATAGAACTCAAGTGTTTTAAAATCCTTACCTCCCATAGCAATGGTTCCATGAAAACTGTTTATCATCAAATGAAATCTAAGCAACATGATATGAATAATTTAAGCTTGCACATGTGGAGAATTCCCTCCCGCAAACGGGTATTCAATCCTACCCTTATCGTATATCATTTTCAAGAGTAAAATCAGGGAATAGTAAAAATAAGAGGTAAGACATCACAAGCATGAACAGGTAATAGTAAGGAATGAAAAACTATCTCATGGGTGTGCATAATTAACAATAAGCGGGGAGTAAGGCATTTCATGTAAGAACAAGTCATATAAAGTAATGTCTCAGGCAAGCACAAGTAAAAGAAAACAACATGAAATAATATTTCATCACGGAAAACTGCAAGCGTTAACCAGTAAAAGTACTGTAAGCACAAACTTACAAACATAAAAATCCATACATAATGAAATGTTCCATTTCACTCTAGCATTTATCCACAATATCCATAGACAAAATAAAGACAATTACTACAAAGCACAACCAACAAGAATCTACCATACAAAGACAAAAACCACGACATGGAAGCAGGCTCAACTCTCTGCCTCATCATCATCCTCCTCCATACGTGTAACTCTATAGTTAAACCTATGGAATGGTGGAGCGGTAGGGAGGATTACAGGATCATGAATGGTGTTTCTCCCCTTAAGGGGATATATCTCCTACTCCATAACAACATATTGGTTCTTGTAATCTTATTAATGTTGTTGCTATCTGAGATAAAAGTGTGAACTCTCGTAGAGATTGTGTAGATCTTGTTATAACACCCTAACATCCATGGAAATGTGCCCAAGTTGCTCAAAGATAGCAATGACTGGCGTATCAGGCCTCCCACGGAACAACTCATGTCATTAGGAACTCTCTCCCTCTCATGTGTAGATGTCTTCTTGTAAGAGAAGATGATAGATTTAGTGATTGTCTTGGGTGGATTCAACTACTCCTCCCATCTATGCCCCACAACACTAGTGTTGGCACACAGGCTTGGTGCCCCCGCCTATGGCCGGGCCACTACTAGCATGTGGTTCCAGGAGAGAGCTAAGACTAAGCATACATCAATACACTTGCCAATACGGTTGCCGAAATTCAATGCAGCTCGATTCTTAGTAACCTCTGTCATGTTGGTGGTAGACACTATTTTTGCACAAATGAAATAGTGTCAGACCTTAGACTCCACGTCATAAAAGTACTTGGGAAATTAACATTTTTTCCCCTCTGGCACATGGCAAAGGGAAATATGGTTGGTGAGAAAATTGATGGTTTCCTCATAATTTAGACTCAATAATTTAAAGAACCTGCACTTGTCATTCAGGTTGAGAAGTGAATTGATAGTGGTGGCATCTATTGCAACTCTCTTTCCTTGCACAAAAACCTTATTTTCCATGGGTTCCTTTGCATTCATGAAGAATTTGTGAANTGCAAGGATCACAAGAAAATCCAACATACCGCACAAAAAAAGTAGCAAAGGATTGAGCCATCTAACATCATTCCGATCGATCGAATCATGAGCCGACTAAATGAAAGTTCATACGAACCAAAGAAGACCACCCACCTAGACCAACGACAACTTAATTGATGCAAGGACATTCACAAAACCACGGTCGCTTAATGAAACTCTCACCTAATCTCTTATGAAGATCTCTAGACTGAAGAAAGGTTGCCGATCAAATTATGGTGATGCACCATTTTATGAAGATCTCTAGACTGAAGAAAGGCTCCTTAATGATTTGTCAGTCTGCCGAATGACTTTTAATTGATCGATCGAAAATAAAATGATCAAGTCAAACAATTACAAATATGAAACAATGTCAGAGGCATTTATAAATGCGGAACGGTGCCGACTGCGGTTATCAGGGTTACAAGTTATCAAATTCAGTTACAAATATGCAAAAGTGTAATAATGAATCATAAATTCATTGTAACATTCCAATTAAGTGAGTGGCAACTTGTAATTTACTTGACATCCCCTGTGACTTATAAATAGGGGGTCATTTCCACAGGAAATACTAACAAATATATTCCTAGAGAATTAATATTATTTGTNCCCCGGGGTTCAAGGAATACTTGTCTAAGAATCAATTTTTTTAACACCAAGGAGTTGTTGTAACTGTTAGAGGCATTTAAACTCACAAAATTACTATTATCAAATATAGTTTCCTTCCTACCCTTGCTCTTAGGTTTCATAAGCTCAAGATAAAAAATTGGAGGGAGATGAATGAAAGGCAAGCAGACAAAGAAAGTTTGATGCCTACCGCCAGTGAAACGCCAAGAACTCGGCTTCTTCTTCTCCTTCCAAGCTTGATGTTGTGGCCTCTTCTCGTGGTGGCTATAACTTCCTCTCCTTCTCTCTAAGGGTGTTAACTAGATCAGAGAACTCACAAGATAATCTAGAGAAGACAGATCATGAAGTAGTGAATTGTTTTGGAATTCATAATTTATTATGTCGGATGCAGGTGCACAAAATACTTAGCGCAAGTGAACTATAGTGTCAAAGCAACACGTATTTGCATAACAATGGTGGTGTGAGGGGTGCTCTCACCTACCAAACATGGCACAAGGGGCACAATGGGTATGATGTGGGAGCTCCCCATTAGCCCTGCACAAAACAAATGCATTGAGGGCAACCATGGGTATGCTACCTACTCTATCTCTTCACTTGGGTGCGTGTGGGATAAGCATGGGCGCCCTGCACAAAACATATGTGTTAAGGGAGAAAATATTACATCAAGACTCTGAATGCATTTGGAGTCCAATGGTGGGGCACCACGTGTCAAGTGGGCCCCTCCACAATACATTGGCTTTGACCAGTGTATTGCAATGAGGCCCACCTAACACGTGGCGCCCCACCATTGGCTTCCATATGCAAATTGCGTTAAGAATCCTGATGTAATATTTTCTCCTTCTCCTAAGGAGACACGAGTGTGCTCTGGCTATAAGGGTTAACGCAGGCCTGGTCTATCAATAATGTGGGTGCGCTTGACTCATGTTGTCCAGTGTGGGAGCGTTATAGACATGCACGAGTTTGCTAATATTGGCTTCCTCCTTTCTAAGCTTTCTGGTCTTCCCAGCACATGAATAGGGAATGGGTACTCTCAGAAGGTCCCTACACACCAAAACACAAAATGCAATAAGTCAATCATCACAACCATACAAACATACACAAACCAAATCAAAATCAAATTAAATCCTGGGATGATGCTTGGGTTGAATCCTAAGGTAGTGCTTGGTTTAACACCCTCAGCCAAACCAAGCCATCTCTATAAGGATTCCTCGTTCACACATTTTCTTAGCACCCGACATCCTCGACCTTTGCTACAAATGATTGAAGGGCTGAGATTTTGAAAATGAAGAAGGAAATGCTATTCACGCCATCTCTATAAGGAAAAGAGACACAAAAATCCAAAGTATACATTAATTGGTAGTACTTATTATGTAAATAAATAAGCAATATTTCCATTTAATTGTCTTATTCTTATGACAGTTGTCATTTTCAAAGAAGAGAATCGATGAACTTAATATATCTAACTAAAATGTGGCTACAAGAATCACAAGAAAATCCAACATATCGCACAAAAAAAGTAGCAAAGGATTGAGCCATCTAACATCATTTCGGTCAGTCAAATCATGAGCAAACTGAATGAAAGTTTGTACGAACCAAAAAACACCACTCACCTAGACCGACGACAACTTAACTGATGCAAGGGCATTCACAAGATCAACGGTCGCTTAACGAAACACTCACCTGACTGTTTATGGAGATCTCTCGACCGAAGGAAGACTTCTAATCAGATTATGGTAATGCACCCTCTGCTTGATGAAATATGGATTCCCTCAGAGAATCCGACCAAAGATTTGTCAGTCTGTCGAATGACTTTTAACTGATCGATCGAAAATAAAATGACCAAGTCAAGCAGTTACGAATATGAAAAAGTGTCCGAGAAATTTACAATTACGGAACGGTGCCCACTGCTGTTATCAGGATTGAAATTTGTCAAAGTCAGTTACAAATATGCAAAAGTATAATAATGACTCATAAATTCATTGTAACGTTCCAATTAAGTGAGTGACAATCATGTAATTTACTTGACATCCCCTATGACTTATAAATAGGGGGTCATTTCCATAGGATATACTAACCAACATATTCCTGGAGAATTAGTACTATTTGTCACTTACTCTCTCACTCACCTACCTTTACCTTCACTTATTCATCTCATCTGAAACGAGTGATGATTGTACATCCAGATGATAATATAAATGAACAATCGTAAGATCCACAACGACTTCAACATATCCAAAACCACAATAATCCCCCCTATGATGCAACTCCAACTGAAGAGGTCCTCTATCATGCTCAAGAGGCCCCATAGCTTGAATTGTGCTCAACCCTTCTGTAACAGTAATAATAAATAAATAAATAACCTTCGCGTATATTGGAAATGATTCGGGATAATTACCAGTTTTATTCATTGTTTTATTCATTTAATAATAGAAGAAGTGCTTATAAATTACGGCACTAAGGAATAAATGAGGGCGGGGACAGTAGTTAGCAATTAAGCTAACCAAAACCAAAACCTGACCGCCACTTCTTCCTTCATCCGTAGGCCGGAAGTCTGCAACCCAGACTTTTTCCATATCCCTATAACTTTTCGTCGCAGCAGACGAGGAAGAAATCTCTCCCTTTNGCAATAAGGAATAAATGAGGGCGGGGACAGTAGTTAGCAATTAAGCTAACCAAAACCAAAACTTGACCTCCACTTCTTCCTTCATCCGAAAGGCCGGAAGTGTGCAACCCAGACTTTTACCATTTCCCTATAACTTTTCGTCGCTGCAGACGAGGAAGAAAACTCTCCCTTCNGCAATAAGGAATAAATGAGGGCGGGGACAGTAGTTAGCAATTAAGCTAACCAAAACCAAAACTTGACCTCCAATTCTTCCTCCATCCGAAAGGCCGGAAGTGTGCAACCCAGACTTTTACCATTTCCCTATAACTTTTCGTCGCAGCAGACGAGGAAGAAAACTCTCCCTTCTCTTCTCTTCTCCTAGCTCTCCTTCTCTCTCTCGGCTAAGCTCCGACGTCGACCATGGCGTACGTTGACCACGCCTTCTCGATCTCTGACGAGGATATCATGATGGAGACGTCGTACGTGGTTCAAAACCGGCCACCGNCGCTCTCCTTCTCTCTCTCGGCTAAGCTCCAACGTCGACCATGGCGTACGTTGACCACGCCTTCTCGATCTCGGACGAGGATATCATGATGGAGACGTCGTACGTGGTTCAAAACCGGCCACCTGTGAAGGAGATAGCACTGGCCGTCTCTCTCCTTGTGTTCGGCGTCCTTGGAATTGTCATCGGCATAGTTATGGCTTACAATCGCGCCGGCGGAGATCGTGCCCACGGTAACTGCAGAGCGATGACCCCGCATATCTAGCTTATTGNATTGTCATCGGCATAGTTATGGCTTACAATCGCGCCGGCGGAGATCGTGCCCACGGTAACTGCAGAGCGATTTCCCCGCATATCTAGCTTATTATGATTTCAACTATCTGATTTTTACCTGAATTATTTCCTTAACGAAATTAGGGATTTTCTTTGCGATATTGGGGTCGGTGCTCTTCTTANTGTCATCGGCATAGTTATGGCTTACAATCGCGCCGGCGGAGATCGTGCCCACGGTAACTGCAGAGCGATTACCCCGCATATTATGATTTCAACTATCTGCTTGTTACCTGAATTATTTTCTTAATNTGTCATCGGCATAGTTATGGCTTACAATCGCGCCGGCGGAGATCGTGCCCACGGTAACTGCAGAGCGATTACTCCGCATATCTAGCTCATTTTGATTTCAACTATCTGATTGTTACCTGAATTATTTCCTTAACGAAATTAGGGATTTTCTTTGCGATCTTGGGGTCGGTGCTCTTCTTGCCGGGCTTCTACTACACGCGCGTTGCCTACTACGCGTACAAGGGGTACAAGGGGTTCTCCTTCGCGAACATTCCGGCTGTGTGAAGAATCGTTTGAGCTAAGCCTATGTACAGATATTTTAACCGATTTACATCTCTCTCTTTGTCACTTTCTAGTTCTCGAGCTCCGTTTCTTTACGGGCTCTTTCTGTTAGTATTGCAGTTGTAACTTTGAATGAATGATATACTATGTATATTTGGTTGGCTACGTCCTAATAAGATTTCTTCTACTTATATTGACTGCTTAAAATTTCTCAGCATTAGCTTTTTTCTGCCTGTTTTTGTACGGCAGCATTAAACCTGTATCATCGATGTGGCCATCCAACCATCTAATTTCAGCTTTTTGTTGTATTTCTGGGTTGCTTTATGCATAGTTTTCTTCATCTGAGAAACCATTTTAAGCATACTTCCTAGGTGCTGTCTGGCAAAAGATGAGATTTAAGTTATTATGATATAGTAAATCCCGCAAATCCGGATTTACTAAATTCTGAATGGGTTAAATCCTGAAAACAATTAAGCTTTATTGTTTATGCTGGGAATATCCTTAAAAATGATCTGCCACAAATTGATAGACAGTTGATTGCTTTCTAGTTTTTCCTTGTTTTATTTGAAATGGTAAGTAAAATATTTAGCTTGTTTGCAATGGGAAATGGACTATGTTTCTTGGCTTCAACTGCAAACATGTGCGGACAGGAAAGCATTTTTTCTGTAAATAAACCATGATCAGGTCACCAGCTTTCAAGTCCTTGAAACGTCCTTTTTTAATAGCTTGTTTATAGTTGTGATCACCTTGTGATAAGTTGTCTTTAGCATTTTGGAGCATGGAACTGAAACATGTGATAAAATTAGCAGCTATTTTGTTGTTCCTTTTGGATAAAACAACAAGATCAACAATATGATTTGGTTCTTGGTGTATACAACGCTGAAAGCAGATCTACTAGCAGACTTGTTTTTAATGGAATTGTATGTGAATTCTACTTAGCTGAGTCTGGTTAAACACCTAATCATGCTGATGAGAGTTTGATTCACTACTTTGGTTTGTCTATCAGTTTGGGCATGATAGGCTAAAATCATTCGGAGTTCATTGTGTATCTTTTCCACAACTCACGCCAAAAATAACCCCTTAATTTAACATCTCTGTATAACGTAAAGCTTCTAGGTAATCCATGAAGTCGGTGATCCCGTTAAAATTAAGAGCATCAAATATCTTCTATTCTTCATACAAGCAATGAAATGTGATGGTTTTGAAAAATGATCTGTTACAACCATGGCAACCATGACATAATTGAAACCCCTTTTGGTCATAGGAAAGCCGAGGTTGAAGTCTAGGCTTATGTCTTCCTAGATGGTTTTGGTAATAGGTAGCGGCAAATAAAGTTCATTATTTTATGTATTTCCTTTGTAGGTTTGGCAATGACACATCTCTCTATAAATTGGCATACATCCTGAAGGAGTTTTGGCCAAATGAATTGATCTGCATGCTGAGATATGGTTTTATCTCAGTGGGTGTGTGCTGCTAGGCCACCCGAATGCATATCCTTAATCAAATGTATAATAAGAGAAGTATCAGGTATGTATAATTTATTAACTTTGAAGAGAACTTTATGTAAGAGAATAATCAACAATTGGGGAAATTGTTGACCAATTCTTCCAAGAGTTGGCAAAATATGCATAATCTTCATGTTGTCCCTTCAAACTGTCCATTTTCATGATGGTGTCTGTAGAGCAATTAATAAGTTGGCTTGCCGGCTGAGAGCATTTGCTGCCTTTTTAGACTTTTGAGCTTTATGTTTTAAGCACAAAGCTGAATATTTTGCAAAAAAAAAGAAAAAGATCCACCGAATATGCATTCTATTAAGTGGATCATTGCATACTAAATATTGTTCCTAAGGTTTAAGGGCCTTTACTACTGCATACAATAGTTGCTCATATGTTGGCCATGTATGTCGGGCCCCACTCAATTTTTCATTGAAAAACTCATTGAGTTCATCTTGTTATTATGGGACAACACCAATCCCAATTGCTAAAGCATCAACCTCAACCAAAAATGATTTTTAAAAATCTGGAATAGCTAACATTGGCGTTTGGAAGAGAGCTGATTTGATTTTTTTAAAGCTTGCTTGCTGTTTAGATGTCCAAGTGAAGGTCTTACCTTTCAAACAATCACTGATGAGTGACATTACGATGCTGATACCTCTTATGAATCCATGTTAGAATTTGGATGGTCTCAACTTCTATAAGTATGGTAGGAATGAGCCACCTCTCAACTTTGCTCGGATTGGTCTGAGTGCAGTGAGAGCTCGCAGTGTAGCAAAGAAAATGTACACTTGCGACTGCAAATTTGCACTTGGTTGAGGTATAATTTCTGCTCTCGTACTTTCTTTAAGAGTAANACTACTTTGGTTTGTCTATCTGTTTGGGCATGATAGGCTAAAATCATTCGGAGTTCATTGTGTATCTTTTCCTCAACTCACGCCAAAAATAACCCCTTAATTTAACATCTCTGTATAACGTAAGGTTTCTAGGTAATCCATGAAGTTGGTGATTCTGTTAAAATTAAGAGCATCAAATATGTTCTATTCTTCATACAAGCGATGAAATGTGATGGTTTTGAAAAATGATCTGCGACAACCATGGCAACCATGACATAATTGAAACCCCTTTTGGTCATAGGAAAGCCGAGGTTGAAGTCTAGTCTTATGTCTTCATAGATGGTTTTGGCAATAGGTAGCGGCANATGCAGCAATTGAATTTCAGAAACTGAGAGGAAGGCCGTTGATTCAGGATTTGATTCCTTTGGGTTGACATTGGCTGATAATAGCCTTAATTTTTTAATCTTCCAGTCTAACACACATTTTCTATGCTGTCATACCAACGTCCCTTGTAGAATTGCTACAGCCGACCAAGGATGATATGACAAACATCCATATCAATAAACATAGCAAAGCACCTCACAACAATATTGTTTTTCAATGGGGAACGAAACCTAACACATCTCGGTTATTGGTATCTTCCTTGACCCAACTAACTTAATAGGTTGATGGTATTTTGTGGTTGTGAACTGTAGGACTTCGGCAACTGTCAAAGAGACAATATTTTTAGCGTAATCACTGCCTATAAGAAGCTCACACCTTCTCTCTAATAGTGCTTATAATCCGTAAAATGGAATGTCTTTGTCCCGGGATTTTTGCTAGGAGCAAGCGACACTTTCTGATATACATGAAATGATGTCCCCTTCGTCACCCTGCCAATGTTTTAAAAGGCAGGGGCGTTGGGAGGGCTTTTTAGTTGTTACGGGGCAAGGCGCAAGCCGCTAGGCGTTTGGCGTAAGCCCCACAATTGTACAACACATTGTATTGACCTAATGTTAGAAGATATTGGAAAATTGAAAACTCGTGAAAGCACACTTGCAAAAACAAAACAAGCAGTTAAATTCATTTACGAGCACAAATAGGGTCTTGACTTGATGGGATCATTTATAAAGGAGAGGGAACTTGTCTATTCAGCCATCACACGGTTTGCTCTTGCATATTTGACTCTTTAAAGCATTTGCAAGCAAAAACAAACCACTTTAGATAATGTTCTCATCATAAATTTTGTGTTTTAGTCAACGAGCTAAAAGGACAGAAGATATAAAAGCTCGAGTTGTTATTTTGTTTGATCCATATTTTTGGGTTCATCTTGATTAATGAATCAAAAATGTTGTGCCTCTAGTAAATGTTCTAAGCGAGGTTGACTCAAAAGAAAGACCAACAATGAACTCAGCAAAAGAAAAAAATGCTTTTAATTATGGGCATAATGAAAAAAATTTTGGAGCTATTTCAAGGAAAATTGATGCAAGATGGGAAATCCAACTTTCTAAACCACTATATGTTATTATTTAAATATTCAATTCCACTTTGAAGATAATTTTTCTAATGATGAAGAGGTGAAACAAGGGTTAATTGTTTGTATGGAAAGAATAATGGATTATGAAGATCACCTTAGAGCATACATTCAACTAGACTTGTACGATAACTTAAGAAGAAACTTTGGGAGTAAAATTACTATGGACTCAAGAAAGTTAAGATCTCTTTCCGATTGGTGGGAAAACGTATGATTAAATGACATTTGCTATTCAAATTCTTAGCCTTATTTGTAGTTTATCAAGTTGTGAAAGAAATTGGAGCACATTTGAATTAGTAATAACTTTTTATTTCTTAAAATTAATATTATTTGTTTTCATAATCACCTTTTAAAAATAATATTTTTCACTTTAGATTCATACTATAAAAAAAATAGGTTGGTGCAAAAGAAGTTGAATGCTCTGATATATATATAAGATATATAACTAGATTGAGGGAGAGAAGTATAAGAAGAAAACAAAACTTCAATCTAATATTGATAAATGACATAGACTCTTATGATGAGTGGATTGCTGAGAAAAAAGATTCAGTGTTTCCACAGGAATCTTCTCAGGTGATGAAGGAGAGCAAGTATATGATGTTTATGCAATCAGAAATGTGCCCACAACTAAAGCAAATGAAGAATCACAAAATATTACATAAGGAAGAAATAATATTTTTATAACATGTTCCCAGAGAAAAAGAAAGTTGAACAAAAGAAGAAGTTTCATTTTTACATTTAATTGTCATTTATATAATTATGCATTTTTATAGAAAAAAAGATAATAAATATTTACGAATTTCATTTTATTTATTTTTACAATTTAAGCAACAATGATAAAAAAAAATAAATTGTGAATGCACCTAATATTGAACATGATGATGACTTTAATGAATTGGACAATATATGCAGACAATACGAAGGATCTAGTTGTGATTTGGACACAAATATTGGTAAAAAAAAAAGAATTTGAAGAATGAATAACATTAAAAGATTGAGATCAATTGCGGACAAGTTTTTTTTTTTTTTTTGCTCAAATATTTATACTTATTTATATATGTTTCTACTTTTTGTAGTGCGTTTTTATTAATATCTTGTAGATTCTAATCCTAGAAGGTTTGTTTTGAACTTGAATGAGTATAAGTTCTTTTAATGTCTCTTAATAATTTTAATATTAAGCACAACTAGTTTATTCTTTCTGTCTCTTAATATTTATATCCTTATTTTTTTATATATAATGATCAAAATTCTAGCCCAATTTTTAGCACTCATGCATCCCTTTTGCTTTGGCATTTGAACTAATCGGATCAACCAGATTCCTGCTTTACCCTTCAATTGGCATGCGACATACCCTTCAATTGGCATGAGACATACTTCACTTGTTTGTGTTGTGGTATGCCCATGAACTCAAAAAACATTTTATCACTTGCTCCTAATTTAAGTAATCTTCAATATGTAAGTGTCCATCAGNCTCTTAATATTTATATCCTTATTTTTTATATATAATGATCAAAATTCTAGCCCAATTTTTAGCACTCATGCAGCCCTTTTGCTTTGGCATTTGAACTAATCGGATGAACCAGATTCCTGATTTACCCTTCAATTGGCATGCGACATACCCTTTAATTGGCATGAGACATACTTCACTTGTTTGTGTTGTGGTATGTTCATGAACTCAAAAAACATTTTATCACTTGCTCCTAATTTAAGTAATCTTCAATATGTAAATGTCCATCAAAATACGATCTATTTAATTTTACCTTAAATTCACC
This sequence comes from Phalaenopsis hybrid cultivar, assembly GCA_002079205.1. Taxonomy (NCBI): domain Eukaryota; kingdom Viridiplantae; phylum Streptophyta; class Magnoliopsida; order Asparagales; family Orchidaceae; genus Phalaenopsis; species Phalaenopsis hybrid cultivar. Next base: position 160,706 of record JXCR01046620.1, on the reverse strand, counting down.
ATGAGGCCGACTCTCAAAGTTTCCTCGATTTAGGGGGATTAAACCAAGTTTCTATTTCTTTGTCAGGGTATATTTCTATGAATTCAACTCGTCAGTGGGGATTTCATTATTCAAATTTGATGGATTCAGTCAGTGGAGGTTTTGTTATTCAAATTTGATGGATTGATTTGAATCGCTCTATAGGGGTTTCATTAGTTCACAATTCAACATGGCAGGAGCTCCTGTCGATGTTATGGTTGCAGTGCTTGCCAGTGTGATTGTTGGTGGGAGGGTTTCATCGCCTTTGATGATTTGGGCTTTGCACCTTATCCCAACCGCAATTTGTAAATTGGTGGAATCTTTATCGAGCAACTCTAATTTTTGGGTGAGGGAAGATGAAACCTCTCACAGGTTTTCCCAATCGTTAAGTCACGAACTTCATCATCGATTTGCCGTTTATCAGAGTTAGCCATAGCCTTGATACCAAAAATTTTGCAGCCTAGGCCTAACTAGGAGAAAAGTAGATGAAATGGAAAAGATAAAGCCAAACAAAATAATTTATGTTTTGATATCCTGAAGGAAAGCAAATAAACCATGACGGCCATTACACTGTTAACCTATTTATATATATCAGTAAACACTAATATGTTCTTATATTAATAAAATAAAACTGTTATATTAATTATAAACTGATACTAATATTGAAAAATCNATTTTTAGCACTCATGCATCCCTTTTGCTTTGGCATTTGAACTAATCGGATCAACCAGATTCCTGCTTTACCTTTCAATTGGCATGCGACATACCCTTCAATTGGCATGAGACATACTTCACTTGTTTGTGCTGTGTTATGTCCATGAACTCAAAAAACATTTTCTCACTTGCTCCTAATTTAAGTAATCTTCAATATGTAAGTGTCCATCAAAATACGATCTATTTAATTTTACCTTAAATTCACCATGAGGCCGACTCTCAAAGTTTCCTCGATTTAGGGGGATTAAACCAAGTTTCTATTTCTTTGTCAGGATATATTTCTATGAATTCAACTCGTCAGTGGGGATTTCGTTATTCAAATTTGATGGATTCAGTCAGTGGAGGTTTTGTTATTCAAATTTGATGGATTGAGTTGAATCGANTAAACCAAGTTTCTATTTCTTTGTCAGGATATATTTCTATGAATTCAACTCGTCAGTGGGGATTTCGTTATTTAAATTTGATGGATTCAGTCAGTGGAGGTTTTGTTATTCAAATTTGATGAATTGAGTTGAATCGCTCTATAGGGGTTTCATTAGTTCACAATTCAACATGGCAGGAGCTCCTGTCGATGTTATGGTTGCAGTGTTTGCCGGTGTGATTGTTGGTGGGAGGGTTTCATCGCCTTTGATGACTTGGACTTTGCACCTTATCCCAACCGCAAATTGTAAATTGGTGGAATCTTTATCGAGCAACTCTAATTTTTGGGTGAGGGAAGATGACACCTCTCACAGGTTTTCCCAATCGTTCAGTCGCGAACTTCATCATCGATTTGCCGTTTATCAGAGTTAGCCATAGCCTTGATACCAAAAATTTTGCAGCCTAGGCCTAATTAGGAGAAAAGTAGATGAAATGAAAAAGATAAAGCCAAACAAAATAATTTATGTTTTGATATCCTGAAGGAAAGCAAATAAACCATGACGTCCATTACACTGTTAACCTATTTATANAGAAAAGTAGATGAAATGGAAAAGATAAAGCCAAACAAAATAATTTATGTTTTGATATCCTGAAGGAAAGCATATAAACCATGACGTCCATTACACTGTTAACCTATTTATTTATATCAGTAAACACTAATATGTACTTATATTAATAAAATAAAACTGTTATATTAATTATAAACTAATACTAATATTGAAAAATTAGCTATGGCTTAATATAGTGTGATGCACCAACCCGCTACACCGCATTATACAAGCTCTAATTGAGTCAAACCATGACTTGTGGAAAATACAAATTCATTTGCTGCCCTATTCTTGAATTCAGATAGATAGTTTAAAATGACTTAATACCTGTTTATAGCCCTAAACATATGTTCAGATGGATAGCTCAAAATAACTTAATATACTTATTCCTAGAATGTCGCTCTATCCTCTTATCTTATTTACTTCTTACTTTTTTTCTTGTTATTAAGAGGCCGTTTGGTTTGCTAGAATGAAGTGCATTATAGTGAAAATGTAGTGTAATTGAACCACTGGGAGTTATTTGATTTGGTGTAAAATAAATACGAAAGTTCTGTGGTGGTGACAGTGGCAACTGGAAATGGGGAGTGGCTGATAATGATGGTGAGGAGTGGGTGATAGCTGAGGAGCAATTGATAATGGAAAAGGTGGATGTATATGGTGGGCTTTGAAAATAGGTGGGGTTCGGCGGGTGACTAGTTGTGCTTGGTAGCAGCCGACGTATAGTGGAAAGTGGCAGACACAACGACGACTAACGATTGTTACTATTGTAGCCAGTGATGGGTGGCTGACAAAGGACGGTGAGGGCAACGACGTCGGGCTGTGGTAGGTGGTGAAGTGCGGCGGAGGAGATGCAGAGGATTGGTAACATGACAATGGCGGCGAGTGGGCTGTAGAATACGGAGTATATGGAAATCAACCAAATCGAACAAATTTAGGATACACGGTTTTGATTCACTAAAATCGTATATTGCATTCTTTTATCATTCAACCGAACACCAAAATTTTAAAAATGCTAAATTTGGTTTACTTTATACCAGAAATTCAGTAAACCGAATAGACTCTAAATCAATATAAAATCCGGTGCTTATATTTGATTCTTGGCATTGTTCGGATCTTTGCATCCAGAAGTGCATTAATTGACAAGCAGATGTCCACATTGCATGCAAATGAAACACTATTTTAAGGATGCTTAAAGTAAACATAAAGTTAAATATCTACTTCCATAACAATTTTGAGTTTCAAGCTCGGACTGAGGTTGATTTTATAGGAGGGTCTCTACTATGTTTATTGTAACATTTTTTGTTGAGACAAAAAAAAGTAGCAAATTCGTTGCATGATAAGTCCATGCATGCTTGGTTGTATATTTGTTGGGATCGTAACGTTCATATTAGATCAATCAC